>JAGVSQ010009543.1:0-13545 GCA_022683975.1 Rhyacophila evoluta
AAAATATAGTGAGAGTATTTCATTGGACCCAGTCAACCTCCATTCTACACATCCCGCAAGGATATTAAAAAATGTCATTATAATCATATAAAGATAATTTTGTCGTACATAATTCAGATGTTATTCATTTAAATCAAAGACACAAGAAAACATAAAGCTGATAAATACAATAATATTAATTGTTTGAGATTTAATTACATATACATTTAAAAAAAATATGATATCAAATAGAAGTTTTAGCATGCAATGAATTTAGTGGACTTGCTTATTGAAGAAAATGCCTTAACAAATATAAAACTTAAACCTATTCAGTAATATTTTGCGTTTTGCGCAGTTTTTCGTAATTAGCTACTAAATTTATCGCTGAAAAATATTTCATATTTTGCATAAGTAAGGTAAAATTATAAAAGCTTTATACACTAAAATAACATAGATCTTCAATACTAACAAATATTAATAAGCTTTTGTAGACTTTGTCAAGTCAGCAAAATGTTGTTTATTTATTAGCTTGGGTTAATTTTGGTTAAATTTAAGTAGGTATTCTAAATTATGTTGTATTTATTTAACATTATTAATAGAATTAAAAGAGGGGAATACAATATTTATTATTTAAAATAATATTAGTTTGTTATAAAAAAGTGCTATTCTCCTTATAATTCACTGTGTTTATAAGTTATGGAAATGAGTATACAGTATATTTAATATGTATAAAATAACATATGATACATCAAAAAGCTGTGCATTACAAATCTATGACATAAAATTTTGCCAACCTACATTCTACAGTATACATAAATAAATATAGTTTTGAATGTAATCAATAAATAAATCGTTACTTAACAGTACTAAACATGTATACTGTGGTTAGATTATTGTAGTTTAATTTATTTCAATAAAGCTTTCAATAAAATATATGAAAGCCCACCTATTATAAATTTCATTTTTATTCAATAAAGCAAGTTAAAAATCGATGTCTCCCCAGTAGCGCAACTGGTAGCATACGGGCCTAGCAATACTGGGAATGCAGGTTTGATTCCCCATCTGTTGGATTTTAAAAGTCCGAAATGCAGGACTGGATGCCTATTGGGTTGAGTAATTGTCTGATAAACAATTCTCGTGAAAAATAATCTGTCAAGACGTCTTCACATTGCTGAAATCCATATTCTCTTCTTTCAGATTAGATATCTTCACGTGTAGACCCATATGCTCCATGCTAGGAGCGAACATGGTATAAAAAAATAATCTATAGATTACCAGCATATTGAGGGCCATAATTTGACGACAGGTATTTTTTTTAATTGAAAATTAACATTATTTCACGCTAAAGTATAATTAATTTTCTTATATGTATCAATACTCAATACTCTTAGATGTCTCAATACAATAGTTTTTTGATCCTTCTGAAGAATTCAACAAATGTATCATACGTGTTGTCAACTTTTGGCTGTCAATATTATGAATGTTACACTCTGAAGAATAGAACAGAACTAACCATGATATTTTAAATTAAATTAAAATAAAAAAATCTATGTATGATTATTATGAATTTATATATCTATAACTAATAAATATTTTTTTTAAAATTGAAATATTATTCATAAGCAAAATGAATCGAGTGTTTTCCCACAGACTTTCTATTATAATTGGTATATAGTTATTTACGTAACTAAATGAAATTGTATCTTCAATGAAATCTTTGATGCTGGAAAGTTTTTTTCTCAATTTATGAAATCTCGTAAATTACCTTGTTCTCTTGTAAAGATTATATATCCAAGACGATGAAGAAGAATTGATTTAAATAAAATATTTCAAATCAAACGTCAAATTAAATTACATATAAACGAATTTTGAGAAAGACCATTCAATTCAATTTGATAAATAATAAAATACTTATAACAATAAGTTTATATATACGCATTGAATTGTAAAATTAATTCGAAGGCGTTTGTTATATCACGACTTTTTTCTAGCGTGTTGAGCTTTTGTGAAAAATCTGTTCTATAAAATTGCCCTTTAAGACGATTGAGCTTTCAACTCGTGTTTACCTCTTCAACAACCTTTTCTCAAACAATAAAGTGTTGGATAAAACACTATTTTTATAGGACTAGGGTTTCGACTATTTCCCTCTGTGCAAAGCCTGTGTGGTTATGTAAGATTTTTTGCCATATAAAAACGTTTTGTTGAGGTTGCTTACATTAAAGTGATGCCCTACACAATTGTTCGTGAATTACAAATATGTTCTGTAATATGAGCTTTTACTTTTTCAGTAATTCAGTAAAACATGTTGTATTTAATATTATTTATACTATTACCTTTGACACTTACATTGAATAAATATTTCGAGTGGAGAAGCGTTGGTTTTTTTTAAAACAGCCTTTTCGACAGTTAATATATTCATATTTAATAAACGTTCTATCAAAACGGCGTAGGCTGCAAAGACCGATTTAGTCACTAAATTTAGATGTAAAGTTTGTTAACAGAATGGTCTGTAGGATTATTTAAAACAGTCAAACTTGGCTATATATTGAATGTACAGTGCATATACGCGTTTGATCGGTTTGCCGAGCATAGAATTATAGAGCGTGTTAACGCGCTTATGGCATAAAACCTGTAAAGATGTCAATGAGATAAACGTCGATATCAAATTTATTACAATTATTCATTTCATTGTTATTACTTATACCCACAACTATTTTAAATTTATAAAGATCCATTGATCTTTGAAAATAGCAATAATTTGCCCCCTTACATATACACATAAAAAGAGTATTATATATACCGGTATAATCAGTGTATACTTTGACTGTATGAATATAAATGAAGATACAGAAAAAAAATACAATTCAAAAAGAATGGTCCATTTACAAATTAAAAATAGATTTTAATAAGAAAAAAGTTAATCAAATGACAGAATTAATTAAATATTTTTTTATGAGCAAAAGTAATTTGTTCTGTTTTGTAAAATTACTTTTTGAATCGTATTCCATCCATCACCCATAGAAAATATCACTTTATATATATTAAAATAACTTATAAAAGAAATACGGTTGTTGAAAAATTAATGAAATATTATCTTTTTTGTCCTCATGTTATAAAAAAGTAATTTATAGACTTTTACGTGAAAAAAAAATGTAAAGAAAACTTGTAAGAAATATTAAATCTTAATTAGTTCCATACAATTTGTATTAATAATTTGGTAATTAGTTACAATATTTTTATTCATTCACACAATATTCAGACAGTAAAGTTTCATGTGGTGTACCAAAAGCAGCAATGTATTAAATATGATCCACTTAGAAATATAAACACAGACAAATCATGTTATAAGGAAACTCAAAGGATCACTCGTTTTGTTTCGTTAGCCTAAAGTTTCGTTATAAAGGAATATAAAATACGTATATCCCTTTTTCTATCCCGCCATAATATATACTGGAAATTGTGTTATATCAGTTTTCGCTACAGTGGGATTTAACTATAACCATAATTGATTTTTGCTTATCATTTCATCTTCATGGCTTATTAAAGCATTACATTTTGTGCTAATAACGAGTTTTTTTATTGTTATTCTAAAATACTTTTTTCGTATGTGAATGCTGCAGTATATTAAATATGCTTTAAAAGATCGTAAGCGGTTATTTGACGTGTTTCGTTTTTTTTATCAAATCAGTTTAATATAGATATCCGCATGGACTGATAAAATATTGTTTAAGAAGGAATGCAGCAGCTGAAGTCATAATTTATTATTATTCCATTTTATCGTATGATTTATGTTTTAAATTTCGTCAAAAAATTGATAAAACAAAACTTCCTACGCGTCATATAATTTTAGTATTACGATCTTTTATTAAAAACGGCTCCATATGGACACCTATTAATTAAGTTTCTTCCAGAATTTCGTAGCTTCAGTGAAGATGGCGACGAAAAAAAAAACTTTAGATTAATACGGCTGGGCCAAAAATAAATTTGTCACATTTGTAATTTATTAATTGTATATTCTAATAGAATTAATACTATTAAATTACAATAATGTTATAGCTTAGTATATTTACCGAATTGACTCTTGTAAAATTAACGAGTATATAATGGGTATTTGTGGAAACCCTGAATCCAATATCCGTGGTGCTGATCACTTCAACCTAGGACTGAGCACGCCTCGTCGTTTAATGATCCGACCGCCGTAAACTTTTTGAAACTACAGAGCTTACTCAAGCATTTTCACACGCTTCCATCTACGAGCTTAAAGCTCCTGGCTTAAGCTTCACGCCCATGATTGATAACTTCGCGAAAAAATATGACACACTAGTCTCGTAAAAGTCAATTGGATGCAAAAATACTTGATAAATTTGGTATATTATGACTAAAGGCTTTTTGTAAATATCAAAAATTTATTATGCAATCTACTCCCGATTTTTTGTTACTCATAATAGCAAAAGCTAATAGAGTTGATGTTTTTGCCTCTTTATTATCACCCATAACGTAATAAATCTACAGACGTCAAAATAAATACTATTTAAAATATCAATATTTCCGGCTTGTCGCACTTCCACAAGTCTTTATAGATGTTGACTTCCTAATATTTTCTTCCTTTACACTTGTGTAATTACGTGTTTTTGTTTTCTATTTATACATCACTACATATTTCGCATCAAATTTTCCACTAAATCGTCATCAATATTGCAGGAATACGTATTTCGATTTTTTTGCTTTAGTCACTTTGTAAAGTAGTGTTTTGTTTTTGCAATATCTTGTCTTATTGGTACATTTTTGCGTTGACACGTATGCTTATAAAACATGTAAAAAGTAAAACTATACTTTACAAAGTGATTTAAACCAAAAAATGATGATACGTATTCCTGCAATATTGGCGAAGAAATATATGTTCAGGACGTTGATATATATTTAATTGATAAGCAATCAATTGTTTAACTCAATTAGCATTCATTCATGTATCTCTGGATTATTAAAAATTTACCAGTTGTAAAGATAGAGCCCGTAATTTTCGGCTCCAAAGTACGCACGATTATCTCTCGGCTACTAGGAAGTTTTTCGTACTATTTTTTTAACAATAATTAATTGTTACAATCCTCACATAAAATGGGATGAGTTTAATCCCTAATTAAACTCGATATCAACAAGTGGGTAGTTCCAAAACATTCTTTTTTGAAAAAATATTCTAAATGATTTTATTTACAACTTTACATCTTTATAATCTTTATAA
This sequence comes from Rhyacophila evoluta, assembly GCA_022683975.1. Taxonomy (NCBI): domain Eukaryota; kingdom Metazoa; phylum Arthropoda; class Insecta; order Trichoptera; family Rhyacophilidae; genus Rhyacophila; species Rhyacophila evoluta. The sequence goes on from JAGVSQ010009543.1 coordinate 5,219, forward strand.
CAATGGTATTATTAACTTCATTCTTAGAGAAGTATGATTTAGATTAAATGTTATTGTTTGTACTATAATACACGTTTATAAAGAATGCAAGCTCTTCGACGTTTCTTCAGATGATATACTTATAGTCACTCCTTTCAATTTTACGATCAATTGTAAATCTTTTTAAAATTTTGTAAAAATATTCATCCTACTGTAGCAAATTTGAAAAAGTTTTATAAATTGGTATTATTATACAGCTCAAAAAGTGATTTATATTCTAGCATATCTATTAATAATAGTTAACAAAAACGCTTAATTATAATATAGCATGTGTTTCAAAGTAACTTTAAAATACTGGAATCTTTCCAAATAATTCGCGTTGAGTTAAAGTAACATGGGCCAATCGTGGCTACATCTGTATAAAACACAATCTATCGAAACAAGAAAGCACTCAGTAGCTTTTGATACTCAGTGAAAATCAACCGAATAAATGAAAACTTTCGAAAGATAATTAATTCAACCTAATTAACTTTTATGGGAAAATAATGACAAAAGTTCTATTCTAGTAATCCCACTATAATTCCTTAATGGCTTTTGGGTAATTCCAATGCTTAAGCGATGCTTGTTCATTATTTTATAGTATATAAAATCATGACATGTAATTATTAAATGTGATTAGGGAAAATAAATGAGAGTTTTGGATATGGTATGGTATGTAATATGAACAGAAACAGAATTTAAATGGAAACTTTTGTAATTCGAAATTACATCTTTGTTTCATTAATTAATAAGGTATCATCTGCAAACAACTTAAATGTTTGGAATTAACTAAAAAAATATTTTATAACTTATTCTATAACGTTGCTAGTTTTTTCGTTGGCTAATTTCGTTGTGATGTCATTATCAATAGTAGTCTATTAACCAACTTTTTTTGATAACGGTATCACAGCCAGAATAATTAGCAACAACATTGGGTTACTTATAGAATTATAATCGTATAAAAATTATAATATATAGTATAAAAATTGTTGAAATAGAGTTACACCAATTTTAAGTTGATTCAGTTTAAAAAATATATTGTTACATTGATAATAAATATTTTATATACAGTTAAAATGTCTAGGACTCCAAGTTGTACAAAGTAAAAACCAAATACCGCCTATTCAATGCATACATTCTGTCATTCACGGTTGTGAAACGCGGCACCCAACAAAGGCCCAAAATAACCGTATTCTAAGCTTTGAGAACAGGTGCTTGCGGTGGATTCTGAGGATACGGTGGCATGATTTCTCGAAATGAGAAAATAAGAGAACGGACCATGCAGTCACTTATCACTGACAAAGTGAAGCTGGGATGCTGGACCTGGCTCGGCCACATATTGCGGATGCTTCAATAAAGTCTGAACCTGACCTGCCTATTCTTTAAGCTGACCGGTCGTCGGCGTTCTGGAAGACCGCTAAATACTATCTATAGAATGTACTCAAAGTTACGGGATGCAGGTATAACCTGGAAGAACGAAAGAGTATTGGCGGGCGACAGGGATTCTTGGAGGCGGCACGTTGTGTCCATATGCTACACTTAGGGAGCAAATATGAAAGAAGAACTGCATAGTCTTCTATGGCCAACTTAGCAAGTACACAATTTGGTATAAGTCGAGTCCCGTGTCTAATTTTTCATTTAAATAAATGAGGGCTCTAGTCTCATGAGACTGTAGCTTACTGCAGATTATGAGTTATGATACAAGACCCCTCAAATGCGAAACAGACTCTTGTAATATCATATTGCTAAAAAAATCTTCAAAGTGTTGTTTTGTTTTGACCGTTGTTGTTCCTGATAACCTCTACAGTTTCTTTGTTACAAATAATATTTATCCACGATACAATTATTTTTAACGACGTAAAAAAATGCTTTATTTCAATTGATACTTAAAGAATAAAACGAAGGAATTTTTCAATGGTTTTTTATTGCACATACATGAAAATGAATCTGAAATATTTATCTGCCAAGTGATAAATTGTTATTTCCAAGCGAAGTATGCACTGCATAAATTTGTCGATCTAGTCGACAGTTGAAATTTATTGCAAACTGAACTTAATTCTACTAACTCGAGAAGTTTATCAATTCTATAACTGGAGACTATTTTGCAATTTTAATGTACTCGTAAGTCGTGATTTATTTGAAAGTAACTCGGTATTTATTAGTTTCCTTTGAAAGTTTCAAACTAATTTTAATACCGAGCGTTGTTTTTAGAAATTTTTGGGCAAATTTGAAAAACTAATTCTATTGATTCGCGGTTTTCCAATTTGTCTTTAAGATATCGTTATTAATAGAATTAAAACTTGATGGAATACGCCATAGTTAATAAAATTTTATTTTCATATTTTATATATTTTTATCAGCCTTAATATATTATAAAAAAAAAATTGTTTTCAAAGCGTAATTTTGACTTTTGATAAATCAAACTAACAAATCACGTATTCTTCTATCAATAATACAAAATGGTGTAAACTGATTTTGTGGCAGTTACTTTCGAAATATTCTTGTACTGTCAAAGTAATTGGTACTCTGTCTAGATAGCAAGTGACTGTCAACAGTTTTTTTTGTGTTTTATAATCACCAGTCAATTTCAACACCTCCTTTCACGCTCTGTTTGGCATTGAATAAAATACTTTAAAATGATTTATCGTATCGGCAACAAACACAGCTCCAGTAGCCGTGATCGTCTAGTGGTTAGGACCCCACGTTGTGGCCGTGGTAACCCAGGTTCGACTCCTGGTCACGGCAGTGAAAATCACTGTCACGGTGGAGTATTTATTTTTATCATTTATTTTAATCACACAATTTTTAAGCACATAGTTTATTCGAAATAATAGGAATAAAATAAATTTTCCCTTTTAATCTGATTATTTTATATTTCAATTTGATTTATAAGAAATTTAATACCTAGTAGATAATAGAACTTCTCACTCGCCGTAATTCGCACTTTTTTTAAAGCTACAATATTAAATTTCGTAGAAACTGAGTTACAATGGCCGACCGATTCGACAAATGGTCGTACTGACTTAAGAAGCTCTTACCGTTTAACCGTCATATGGGGACACTCCCAGAGGATCATCTTGGCATCCCGGAATTCGCCATATAACCAAGTATGAAATTCTATAATTATACCGACTGTGGAAAGGAAAAAAGACATAACCCTCAATTTTTCGAAATAGCTTTTATTCGATAATCATAATGTATACAACTTAATATACATTCTATCAACATGATATAAACTGAAAATGCCAAATTAATATCTGAATTTAGCTTTTTAGGTTGAAAAAAAGATGGCCTGTAAAATTTGTCACTAGGGAAAAGGGCCTCTATCTAATCAATTTTAGAGGATTTTCTTAAATAAATTACTAAAATTATATTCTCTTGAGTAAATAAGACACCAGTTTTAGTCATCATGTACTTCAGGGTTGTTTCAGTGTAATGTTTTGACTTTAGCCCAAAATCATTAGAGGAACGATTTTTGTGCCTCCTTTAAAATTTGTTCTATGTGGGTTATGTCGTTTTTCCTTTCTACAGTCGATATTTTGACAGTGCTAAGAGGCATCTTTACCATAACCGATTAATAACTGGGAAAACTAATGTTTTGAATTCATTAAGTGTATATGGAAAAAAGGACTTTCTGAGAAAAGTAAATAACATGATTAATCACAATTAATATGAAATAATTATCTAAATTAAAATACGCCGAATTGAATCAAGTTGAGTAAAATTTCAAAAATATAAAATTTAAATATTTTACGAGAAAATTATTGTAATTAACTTGGTGGTTTTCCGGATGTTAATTGGTTCTGATTGAATTTTCCAACAGCTCAATTTGCAAGGCTGCAATCCTATTTGATTTTTCTTGTTTTCCCAATGCGCCGAGTATTTTAAGCCGCACATAGCTTCATTGGAAAGTTCAACTGTGGTATTTTCCATGTAGAAGAAAATAAAATAATTCATATGCATAGCTATTTAAAGACTTGCATTTATTTTTTAATTGGAATTCTCGAGTTATATTTACAATGCTGCTTTCAATGTGAATTGATTTGTGTATTTCAGTTGCTTAAACAGGGTTAGTCTTTTTATTTCATTAATATCTACTCTTTGTAAGTTGGTTTATAGTGTCAGTGTACACTGTGATGTACCAAATTAATATAAAATACTGTAAACAATCATATTTAAACTATCTCCAAAATAAAAATATCTTTAGTCGTCTAGACTTTTCGCCACTAGCAATCCGGGGAACCCGAGTTCAATTTCTTATCTGGTTTCTTCTTCATCTTTTTACACGTTTGCTCCCTAAGTGAAGTATATGGACACCACGTGCCACATTCAAGAATCCTTGTCGCCCGCCAGTATTCTTGCGTCTCCCCAGGTCATAATTGCATCCCGTAATTCCGCCGAATGCATTCTATAGATCGTATTTAGCGGCCTTCCGGGACGCCAACGACCAGTCGACTTAAAGAATAAGCAGGTCTGGTTGAATTTTGAGGCATCCACAATATGTGGCCGAGCCAGGTCCAGCGTTGCAGTTTCACATTGACAGTGATAAGTGGCTGCATAGTCCGTTCTCTTATCTTCTCATTTCGAACAAAGTCATACCACCGTATACCCAGAATCCACCGCAGGCATCTTTTCTCAAAACTCAGAATACAACTATTTAGGGCCGTTATTTGTCTACTTTTTTGTAATCAAAAAATCGATACAGTTAACATTATTTTATATTTTGGCCGAATAATATGTTTCAGTTAAGTTTATGAGTCAAAATATAAACGTTATATTTCATGCGACAGAAATATTTTGCGGTCGAATATCAGAAAAACGGTATGAGATTCAACAAAAAACTACAATGCTTAGTTTGTTTATTTTCATATTTTATATGAAAAGTCTCTCGTATTTTCATCGCTTTTGTTATATTTCATATGAAATCTACACGTTTGCGTTTTACTGAAAAAAGGCTTGGCGCTATTAAATTTATTCAACGCTATGTGTTCCCATGCACAGGGGATTGCTTCATCCCTGAATTAAAATACTTATAACATATTTTTGTGAATTAATTCTGAGATTATTATAATACAAGTTGAGCTTTAATATTACAAAATATATTACAACAACAGTTTGAGCTTTTAAGTATTTTAAAAGCAAACAATTTTCTATTTAAGCTTGCAAAAACTTTGATGAATAATCAATAATATAACAAATTAGTTTTACATTTCTCGATATAATATAATACGTAGCAAAAAAATGATAATTCTGAATAGTCTAATCTAATCTTTTTCATTTTCAAAGTGACACCCGATTGAGTAACTTTTAATCTTCCTAGCTTAAGCGTATGTCCTGGATGGAAGATTGTTCTGTGTGACATGCAGCGTTTGAGCCGTACCAATGCTGTGTGTTCACTAAATGTCAAACGCCCGTCTCGAGCGTCCACTCAGGATGTACGCTAAGTTCGTTGGTAGTTTTCTGTATAAGTTAGTATATTTCAAGGAACAAAGTAAATGGTTAAATATTGACACAACTAGGCAATTATATCATGGAAATTTCAAACTGTATAACTTTTATTTGTGTTCGTGTATTAATCCTACGATGAGTATGGACCTACATATATGTCCGTATGACTTATTTTCAAAGCCATTCTTTTATTTTCTAATAAAATGTTATTATTTCTTTTAATATAAGTACTAAATAGATTTATCGATGATATTTAAAAGTCATTAAAATTATATGATATATTTTTAGACTAGTAAAAAATACGTAAACATTACGAAAAAACAATTTATATTGCTGTTAACAGAAACACACAAAACTTCACATGAATCGGTCCTATATCTTCAAATTCAACCTCAAGTGCTCCTTTGATTCCAAAATGGGAGAAATTACACGTGGTAATTTTATACACGTTTTTATCAATTTAGAATAACTTTTCAGTTCATTTTGTTCGTGATTTGGAAATATAAGAGCACTGCTTAAAATTCCACATATCCAATTTAATTAATTTTATGATATTAGATGAATTGATATAAATGAATGATTTTAGTGTTAAAAACGTGTGTGCATAAGAAATTAATTCACTAATGAAAGAGTTAACCAAGTATATGGCAGATATCGTCAAAAGTTATTTTTTTTCCAGATTGTCTTTAGGGCAAATTATTTGTGTTAATAATGATTTAATAGAGATTTTAAATGCCTATTATAATCTAAAAGTTGTATCGCAACATCTTATTTATTCCCATTGGGTTGAGCAATTGTTTGACAAACGATTCTCGTAAAAAGATAAACTGTCAAAACGTCATCACATTACGGAGATCCATATACTCGGAGTGGATATTTTCATACTGTGTAGATCCATATGCTCCAGTTTGGGAGCGAACATGGTTTATATATTATAATATTTGGGACAAAAAAACGCTGTGAACAATTAGAAGGTGAGTTTGTTTTAATCCAGGGAAAAAATATGATGATTTCATACGAAGAATCACTCTGTATCTAGAGTGTCACAAACGCACCTTCATGGCTGTATGCTGTGGGTTGAAGATAAAAAACGGAATAATAATTTGAACAGGGAATATATTTACATAGCACGTTGCTTGTGAACAGACAAATATGTACATTCATATCAGCAACAAAGGTGTGTTTATGTTTACCCGACAACTATTGTATATTGACCATCGTGTACTTGTATTAACAATGTCAATTCATAATGACAGGGGGTAAATTTTGCTGCTATCATTTAAAGACATTCGCACGTTAATTGTATTTATTAGCGTAACCATGTAGTTAAATAGACTGGTTATAGTTTATTGAGTTTAATTTTAAGCTTACAGTATTTGAAGTGCGTATTAATTTGTGAAAATTACTGTAAACTTGAAGGGAGATGAAAAAATAGGAGACTGTGTTAGTCATTCACTGAGTCAATTAGATGTAGTTAAGCAGAAGACGTCCAACCACATTCTAATCTAACTGAGTAAAAAAAACGTGATTGAAAATTTAAAGAAGCACATTAACACTTAGTAATAATTTTATTTTATTAATACTGTATTATGAAATTGAAGAACTTACGTGGCATATACTGCATCTTTCTTGATTATTAGATTGTTGAAAAACGTACTACTTCAAAATGTGCTAATTTAAATTTTGTTCGTTTCGTGCTTGTATTTTTATTAATATTACATTAGTCCAGGGTTCGCCAAACTTTTCCCGCAGTGGAACGCTTTGCAAACCTGTAAATTTTAACGGAACACTTAGCTTATTTTTTAGGTTGGGTAATTCCTACTAGTAAGAAGATCGTTAAATCTGTTGCAGTGTATAAAACCTTTCCAAATTGTCGCGAAACACCTATTCAGGTTCAGCGGAACACTGGTGTTCCGCGGAACATAGTTAGGGAACCCCTGCATTAGTCTTTGCTTATACAACCTTGCCATATGTTATACTTAGTGTGCTTTTCGTTTAAAAATAATATAACAATAAATACGCATATTTATTGAAAAAATATATGAAAGTGGCATTATGATTATACTTATAATTAAGAATATGTGAAGACAAAAATTTATTTTAATTAAATAATCTTATATTTAAACTTCAAAGCCAAAAAAGTTTAAATTCCATGGAGGTTTTATAGATATTAGTTTTGTAAGTTTTTACTATGCGAGTTCAAGGAAACAGCGATTACTTTTTCTAGGTGTATATTTCTGATTGGGCGTCTTTGTCATATTAAAGTACTGATTTTTTTAAATTTTCAATTTGTGGCTTGGACGTCTTTTGTTTAACTACATTCCATTGTCAGCATATAGTTAAACATACTTTAGCCTGAAGGCACTAAAATGCAACGAAAATGTAATAGATATAATCCAACAATATCAAAAATAATGAGGTGAAGTTTAAATTATTTTTAATAGTTTTTTCATGCATTTTTGTTTTTATTATTTTTATTTTCTCCGCATCTACTACTGTGTAAAGTACATAGCCATCATATTCACCTCCGAGGTTCTTTGTTACTCAATCACCCTCCGGTCGTTCTACACCTTTCTAAGATATATCAGTTTCCCTTAAGTCTGGAGAGTATATTTATTTATTTATTTATTTATTTAATAAATGTGGTAACATTACAAATTACAAGTTTGATACGTTAACAACACAATATACATATAGTTATGACGAAAATACCAAAAACATATTAAAATATAAAAAATGGATGAAGAAAGAATGACAGCAAATATATTTGTACAGAAGGAATAACAGAGTGTCTACCAAGTAAGTGAGACAGATCCTATTCTGATAATGTATATATTAGCATCCATCTAAGCTCGCTCTCA
>JAGVSQ010009544.1:0-13544 GCA_022683975.1 Rhyacophila evoluta
TCAATAAGACCACGCATAAGTCGAAAAAAATGCGTCGCCAAATACATATTCCTCCATTAGATATTATATACTTAATGCATAAATAAGAGGTATGGAGGTTAACGTGGGTTCTTTTAAGACAGATATTACGGGCTCGATTCGACAGCTGCTGAATTTTTAAAAAGATACACCCCACTAGTTTGAGCAATTGGCTGATTTTAAATAATCGATCTTTGCAAAAAATATCTATTTTGACCATATGAAGAATCATTTACTTCATTTCCAAAGTGATCATTTTCATACAATACAGATTTAAGAATGTTCCACTTTCAGAGCAGACATGATAAAAAAAATAATAACTAAAATATATATATATGCTCGTGTTTTAAATAAAAAAATATTCTCTATTGCAAAATGAAAAAAAAAATCTAGACTGGAAAATAAATGCCAACATAAAAAAACATATATTTCGAGATCTATTTCAATATATTATTGAAAGTGTTAAACAGTCACGCGAAGTAAGTGGAATATCCTTGATAGAGTTGACACAGCGTATACATTCCAGCGAGGGCACAGTTGCTGCGAATTCATGACTTTAATTTCGTACTTTTCAATGTTCCGTGTCATGCTTTGGCGTTTTAGAGTAATGGTCAGCCGCCAACGCCCTGTAATATCAAAAACAGTAGAATGCACGCATCAAATGTATTTATCATTCGGTCTATTATACGACTTCGTGTAATAAAGCTTGTATTCGATTTAAATTGGATATTAAATTGCGGCCGCATGAATAAAACAATCAGTGCAATATCAAGACCAGCATATCTTCGACTTTGAATTTATTATTATCACAGCCTTCATCATCAGCGTAAATTGTTAGCAAGCCTTTTAAATTATATTACATCTAATTTATTAAACCAGTTAAATATAAAAGTTGTAAATTTTCACAAATTAACATTACGTATTTAAAAAATATTTTTAACCATGTCCAATGTTTTGTGGATTGGACGTCTTTTGCGAAATGTTTTTTTTTTTGTATTTGTACTATTTTATCTTTGGATGTAGTTAAGCAGATGAGGTCCAAGCCACATATTGTTCCAACTCGGTAAAAAGTGATTGAAAATTTCAAGAAATGCATTAAAATTTAGTATAACTTTTATATGATTAAGAACGTAATATGATATTTAAATACTTAAATGGCATATATTACATCTTCCTTGATTATTAGATTATTGAAAAACGTACTAATTTAAAAGTTATTTGATATTTTGTGAATGTTTATATAAATTTTGATCATTTTATGTTTGGATTTTTGTTAATAGTATATTAGTCCATACCCACAAAACCATTAGTTATATTTAGTGTATTTTTTGTTTATAAATAAAACAGTACATCGATAAAATACAATACAACAATAAACAAGTACATTACAAGTATAATTAGAAAAGGTATGATCAAAAGTTTATTTGTTGTTAAGTAATCTTATATTTAAACTGCAAAGCCGAAAACGGTTAAACCACATGAACGATTTTTAAATATTGTTTTTTTGTAAATAATATGTAATATGCGGGTTAAAAAAACTGCGATTACTTCTTCTGGGTGTATATTTCTAATCGGGTGTCTTTATCATATTAAAGTATACATGTTTTAAATAATTATATGCAATACAATGAAAAAAAATCCATTCGCGTCTTGGACGTGTTCTGTTTAACTACGTAGATGTATAATATCAAATATATGATTCAGAAAGGTTTACAATTCACTAAAACACCCGGTTATTCTAACAATTGATTCTTATTTTAATTGAAGTTGTTTCGATGGAAATACTTTTTATGGTCATGTTGCAATATTTAATTTAAAATATTGTCCATAAAATCTAGCCTTAGAAGTTTGAGAATGCGTTTAGAATATCGGCCTTCTCAAAGCACACTGTACGCGGATATGAGTCGGCCTTCAGGGTTCAGTAATTGAAAAAAATGTGGCAATGTGATTGTCAATATGCTTGTTTTACGTTATCTTATTGGATTATACACTGTTGACACAAACAACGACCTGTTCCGATTTGTTCGCCATGAATCGATCTGCGCGTAAAATGTTTTGAAAGTTTGCAAAAACGTTTTTTTTCTTTTCAAGAACTTTTTCAAATATACATTCACGGAAGAAGGAAAAAAGTCAATCTTAATAATTTTTACTTTACTTTTTTATCGATATTAACAGTAAAATTAAAATTAAAATAAGCTTTTTAATATCTTGTCTACACTTTGAAGTTTTTAAAGATTCAAATACTACAATTTATCGATCTAAAACAGGAGTCACCAACATTATGGGTCGACCGTTTTACGCGTACTCGTCACCGTATAATAAAGATAAATATTATTTAAAAGCATATATTTTGTGTACTATTAACTATTACAAATTAAAAATTTGCATTTAAAAACATATCGTGCCCACTGCTTGATAGGAATTCACTCAGTAAAACTTTGTTCAGCGAATTCACTATGAAGACAAAAGCCTTATCTCTTGGTTACTAGTATGTTAACATTTAATCTACGGGCTACTTTTGGCGAATTCGCAAAATGCGCTTAACGTTTGCAAAAATAAACATATTTACTAAAGTGCTTTAATTATTTCAATATTTTTTTGTTTATTGTACTAAAAATTCTATGTGGAACCAATTTATTAATATCTCAGTATTATATTATTGCCAAAGCTTAAATAATTATCATTTAAAACTAAGATATTCCGAATTTTTAATGTTGAGAAAAATGTAATATAACCCTCATCGGCATTAATAAACTCATTCAAAATTTACGAAACCATTTTAAATGTTTTATCGGAACTGAAAAAAAAAGTATACTAACCCAAGAAAGACGATTTCGGTCCAAAATGATAGGCTGGAATGGAATAAGCTTAACATACTTCTTAATTGATGTGAGGAGTGACGACATTTACGGAGTATAGAGCGAAAAAGTTTTCTTATAAAAATGTAGGAAGAGTATTTGACTACAGTTGGCTGTCAAAATATTTAAAAATATGAGGCACAGAACGTTCCGAGTCTGGTAGATAAGCGCTGGAGTACACAACAACGTAATATTACGGTTCCCGCAGGCCAATTATTAAGAAGAACTAGGATAAGATAACATCGATTAAAATTGGTTGAATTCCAGAACCTTGTCATAGATATAAAAATATTGCAAAAAAAGCAAAATTTTATATTTTATGTAGCACGCTTTGTGAGAAAATTAAATTAAATCAAGTCTAAACCACTACTTTGATACTGCAGTCAAGCACATAGACCTTGACAATATCGAATTTAAATTTTCACAAATCCTCTTTTTATCAAATTTAAAAGCTAAATTTAGATCAATATTTGCAGCTTACGTCATTTTGATAGTTTCTGCATTAATCTGTATAAATTATGAATATTGGAAAGAGCTATTATGAAAAACGTCCTTTTTCGTTTCCACAGTCGATATAGAAGATAAACCAGTAGAGAAAGTCAATTTCAAAAATATGGAAAACAAAAATAAAAATTTGAAAATATGCCATATCGTTTTTTATACTTCTTCAAAATGTTTCGGCGTTGTAGAATAAGTTCACTTCGAAAATATACCATTCATATACATTATATTGGACTGTATTTTTTTATTTATATTTAAAATATAGGCAATTAAATAAGATATTTTTAATAGACAATAATTTTTGTTGTCAAGTTATTTATACTTTTTAAATATGATTCCTTTCTCTGTCTACTTTATGGTATTAAATAATAAATTCATACCCATGTAATATATCATTACATTACATTAATTTGAAATACTATTTAGTATTAAATAATACATTGTGTCGTACTTGAAATATTGTATGATAATACGTCGTAAATACTCATATGTCAAATGCGATTCTTAATACAGTTACCAAAACAATATTGTTTATAATATTGCCTTGCAATAGCAATAAATTAATGCCGACACACTTAGTGTATTGAATTCTGTCTGGCGAAAAATTCCACTTAAGTAAGCTGAAAATAGTTATAAATGTGACGTTTATTATAAATAAGATTCATTACTTTAACATACTTAAGACTAAATTATAATTGGTAGCTTAGAATAATGAGGCTTTCACGCCCATTATTTCAACATTAAAAAGATTTAATTCAAATTAAGATATTAAATTACCTCCCTGAAACTTATTGTGAAATATTTGCAATTGCTAAATATATTATTAAAAATAATAACTAATTTATATGTTTAAACTCCTCACGTATAGTCATGTATGCACATTTACGTACTTAGTTCTATTAGTTACCATAAAAACATAGGGGAAAATATCTGCTTGACCGTTTTTCGTAAAGTATTACATAAACACGTTAATACTTGCTTTGAATCTTTAAGACAATCTCCTGTAAAATTTCGAGTGTCCAGATACAGGATAATACATATAAAGTGTCAATATTAAACTAAATATTCCAGCGTATTATTCGTGTTTCATTTACTTTTACTATTTTACAAATTGTAGGATTGTCAGAATAAAAATTACCTTCATTTTTTTCCTATGCCTTTGAGAAAACTTCTCATCATATCCATTTTCTTAATATATTTTTTAAATATTGTGATTTCATGGGATACAAACCATTTTCAGTTACTGTCATATCATTGTTACCGTTCATTATAACATTATAATTGATATGTATAGGTATATTTTTTCTTACTGTTACTACTATGCATTGATTCTTTGGTTCACTTGATATTTCGAATATCAATTCTTTCAGAGAGTTGTGCTTCATATAGTAAAAGAAAAAGCGATATAAGGTTAGGTTAGCTCATGGATAAATGTCTATTAACATTAAACTCATCTAAAACACATATGAGAATGTCAAAAAAAAACATAGTAAAATGTAAAATTTGGCTATGGTTAAAAATTGGAACCTTATTTTTAATTAAATTTTAATTTCTAATGATTTGTATAAGTTCAAAATAATATCAAACAAAACGTAATTTATTTATATACAATTTTAATGGAAATATCTATTTGTTTATGTGATATTTTATGTGAAAATAAATATACGTAGGAAACTCTGATTTTGATTTACAACATGTATATTTTGTAAGTGTGTTTGTTTTTTTTATTTTACATTTAATACTTTTGTATAATTTAAGTTAATTATTATGAAAATTACATACAATATTTCTTGAATAATAACGTTCATAAGTGTGAATAAATAAACACTTTCTTGTGTCGCTGTTTCCGAAATTTTCGTTTCCTATCGAAAAATTTATTAGCTGGCCATTTAGTATCATGACGCATATTTCAACCAATTTCCGTCCTACATATCTCACATATGTACGAAGCTTTAATTATAATCAATTATTTTTATTACTAGCGGCAAAACGTGACTTTGATAAAATATTTTTGAGGCATCTTTATTAATACTGTAATTAAATTAAAACTTATGTGTTCGAAAATCATCTTCTATTTATGCACTGTTGCAAATTTTTATTACATGTAATAAATCGAAAATATTCTCACATTTAGTAAGCCTCAAAATTACTAATAAAATCATAATTAATTAATAGCAACACAATTTTTTTATTGAGCAAAACTACTTTAGAGATGAAATATATTTTAACGATTTCTGATTAGAGAACATAAAAAAATCAGCTTAACTTTATTTATTTATCAGATAAAGTAAATCGCAAAAACCGAAAGACTGAAAAATGTGTATTACATAGAGAAACAAACCTTTTCGGTAGCTTGATAACAAATTGTATTGAATAGTGAGTGTTTATTTATACACTATTGGACCCCGTAATGGGCAAGAGGTTAGGTTAGGTAAGGTTGCGGGCTCGAATATTTGGTAACCAGACAATTGCACACATGACAAGTGCTCACATAATATATGTACACATATTGAAGTGACCAAACTAACGCATAAATTAATATGATATTTTATACTTACGTAATTATAGTATAGGTAGATTTTTATTTCAATGATACCTACCTATACTATAATTAGGTATATTAAGGATAAATGTGTTGATATTAATTTCTGTGTTAGTGTGAGCACTTGTCGTGTGTGCAGTTGTCATGGAACCGAACATTTTAATTATTTCGTAGTATATTCATTTTTTCTTAGATTCCAATACACTCACCTTACATTTTTGATTTGATGTCATATGTATGTGTGATGATATGATGTTCAAATCACTTATATGATTTTATCTCAGCATATTTAAAGAATATCATCGATTCCTATTTATGAATTTATCGCAATATATTTTTAATTACAGCGTGTATTAAAATGTCAATTATGTTTTTATTGTTCTTTAACAAGATGTATGAGAAGAGAGAAATTATTGTGAAAAAACTATCGCCTTAGTTCTCAGCGAAGCAAAATTAGATCATTCGTGCCAATACGTCGCATAATAATAATTGCGAACCGTCGCTTTTTCTCACCTGCCTGCCAAAAGAAAGTAACATGTTAACAGCGGTTGAAAAATACGAGCATGGGAAATATTCCCACAAGTATTCATATATACAACGTTTTCTCTGAACACGCATTATGTATGAATATACAATACTTGTGAATTTCGTGATAGAGACATTGCTTGAACGAGGAAAATTGTTAAGTAGTTTTTGCGTAAATAATAATTGTATCAATTAATATTAAAGACTTGGTTCTATTTATAACATTGTATAAAAATCTAAACAATTGTTTTATCAAAAGATGTAGACGGTTCTTTATGTAAACTTTAAGTTTATATTATTCGTTATTTCCTGTTTTATATTGAAGGTTGATACGGAACGGAAGTAGAAATGACAAGATGAATTGACACTATGTTTTATTTCCGACTATTTTTATATTTTATATTTTATATTGAAAGTTTTCTATCTCGTATTTATATTGAATTATTTCGTTTATAATATTTTATAATTCAAATGTAGTCCTGCAGTATGCATTATAGCAGTGTTTTTTTAACTAGCTTTCTAAAAACTCTGAAAAAAGCTCAGTAAATATTCTGTATTTGAGAAAAGCATTAAACATTTGATTTCGTTTTATCATTCAAAAGCAATTAAATGAAGTATACTAATACCGTTAAATTAAATATGCTTATAATATAAGTTATCTTATCTTAATTCATATTTATAATTAAAATTATAATTATGTGGTACAATTGGTCATTAAATACAAAAATATTGAGAATACAGTAAGTGATTTTATTTTTAGATCACGGAAACGGCAGTGTTAAAAAGGTTATTTAAAACACGATATTAGAATACCATATTAGTAGAGTTATCTCATGATTTTATGAAACAACTATGTAATATTGGTTAGATTGTATATTAAATCTTTGTTTTCTATAAGGGAATTGGATTTATTTATCGTATATATTGAATTTAGAGTCACGATATAGGCCCACTATTATTCATAAATAGTTCGCGATAGTAAATTATTGTTAATGTACAACCACGCATTATTTGTGGTCCAAGTAATCCGTATTGTAGCGGATGTAACATATAAAAATCGTATTTTAGATTTTTTTTATCAGGAAATAAATGGAAAACTGAATAAATTATATCAACCATACGAGCAATTTAACTAATGAATATTTGTTATTATCATTAAAATCAACGGCATAAACATGTGTATCGATATTCGTAATTTGAAAATTACTAATGACCATGCATGATACATATTTGTAATAAATTTTATTTATACGCAACAGATGAAATTAATGAATTAATTACCGTCATAAATTTTTAAAATTCAATGAGAAATCGGAGAATAATGTTAGCCACAGAATAAAAAACGTATAGAATTATTTCTTCTCCGTACGTGTTGGACGCTAAACGCCGTTTAATGTTCATTACTAGACGATAAATCTCTGCAAATTCATCGTTTTAGTTCACATTATATGTTCTTTGCTCTTCAATCATTGGGTGCAGATACAAACCGTATCATTATACGCCGCGTCGATAAATCATACATCTATTAAATTCGCCTTGAATTTAAAGATCGCCGACGGACGATGATATGTGTAAATTTTGATTCCGATGTTTACTTTCACGCATCTTTCTACTTTCCCTGCGTTACTTTTAGAATACTGTTATACATATACAACAGTTATACACAACCTTAAAGCTTCATGCTCTCACTTCACTAAATATTCAACAGTAGTAAAAATCATTTAATTATCATAGTTGTGTTACAACAATATATCATACTATCTAGCGTATAATAACTCAATATCAAAATTATTCATAGGTTAACTTATAAACTTTCATTCTTTTTTTTTGCCATCTTTGCTCCCAAAGTGAAGCGAATGGATCCACATATTGTGAAGACATAAGTACTACTCCGAAAGTGGACTATATGGATCTCTGCAATGTGAAGACGTGTTGATAGTTTTCTATTCACAAGAATTACTTGTCAGACAATTGCTCAATCCAATAGGCATGTAGTCGTGGATTTTTGAATATTTTTTAAATTCGACAGATTTCTGAATTCAACCCGCATTTCTCGGATTGCTAGAGGCATGCTAACTTCTACGCTACCGGAGATAAAGATAAAAAACATTATATTTACGTGCTATTTCATGTCTATAATTCATGTCTTCTTCAAACGTGGACCATAAAGATCACTACAATTTAAAAATGTCCACTTTATAAATTATTAAAACAAATCTTCACGTTATGCAAAATTATTTTATGAGCTTTTTCGTCTTTAGTTGTCAGGTAATTCATTAAGTCGTCAAACACTTGTAAATAAAAAAATAGTATTCTTAAACTTACTGAACGTCATATTTTTCTTACAGAACATACTATATTTATAACAGTTTTTAAATAGTCTGACGATATTTATATTATAAAAAACGTAACACAAACTTATTATAGCATTAATGTGGTCTATAATATTCTTAAATAATATGGTTAAGCCATATTTCATAAAAACTGGGTGATTCAAAGCATTATCAGATGTAAAACATTTTACTAGGTGATTTATATTGCAAGCTAGGTTATTTAAATTAAAATAACTATAACTTTTATTAAATAACTGAATTTCATTTCAAAATTCTTTCAGCGAAAACCTTTGAATACACTTATGCGAGAAGTTATTATTATTTCAAAATTATGCTCATGTTAAATTTTAAATCATATTTTTAGACAGTACTTAATTACATTGAACTTTAAAATTTTAGGAGGGAAACTTTTAAAAAGCGTCCGGTTCCACATCACTGCCTAATAATATATTAATATGCGTGTATGTCATTTCCCGAAATCTTGGAATGTTTTCTTTTTCGTTGAGTTATTGTTAATGTACGAGTCCAACCAACGGGAGATTAACAGATGCTCTTAGGCCTTTTATCAATCATTCGTGCATTATAAACTCCATTAAGTTCACTTATTGTATCTGGTAAATGCTTCATTGAATAAATTACATTCTGCACTTTCATATACAGAGTGGTCAGTAGGTTTATAGTATTCATAATGTTTTATATCTCAGTGCCTCATTAAAAATAAATATTATTCCAGCAATTAATTAATCAAATAAAACGTCTTAAACATTGAAGCGATCCTTTCACGGTATTAATATCAATTGAAAACGTTACTTTTGTTTTCGATTGTTGAAGTGTAACACTTTTAAATAAGTCAAGTATTTAGTTTTGCATTGCGAAAGATCTGTGTTAAATTAATAAATCACTTTTTTGTAACATTCCTGAATGAAGATGAAGAACATTGACGTCATGATAAATTGATAGATGATACGGAGAAAGTAATTGGATATCACATGTCTGATCTATTATAAGGCTTTCGCTATTTAATCCTGTAACAAAATCTTGATAGTTGTTTTAAATTAATAATATCAACATTAATAGGAAGTAACTTTTATTAAGTTGTTACTGTGAAGTCGTGAGTTTAAAGCTGATGTATTGAGCTTTATATTATCTGTATATGTACTTTTTTTTACACTGCCCGCTCCAAAAGAAGAGTATGTATATGGATCAATGAAAATATATCTTTTGGCAGACTATTTTACACAATAATTGGTTGTCAAATGCTTGCTCAACCAAATAGATTTAAGTTTTTCATTTCTATTTTGAAAAATCTGGCAGATCTAGGAATCGAGCCCGCATTCCCCAGCGCTCTAACCTCCACGCTACTGGGGCGATAAATATTTTAATGTTTATAACAATCAATTTATATTTAAATGTATATGGATCTCCGCAATGTGAAGGCAAGTCTTGACGGATTGTTCATCACAAGGATTATTTGTCAGATAAATTTTCAACGCAATGGGCATCTAGTTTTGCATTTTTTAATTTTTAATAATCCGACAGATTTGGGATTCAAACTCGCATTCCCTTGATACGATCACGCACTTGATCACTCACGCTAACTTTTCGAGTACTAGGGAGATAGATTATTAGAATAAAAACAATATTGAACTAAAATCTTTTAACAATGATTGAATTCGGAGACACTAATGGTATGTTTAATAAAGTGTTAAAAAAATTAATAATTATACCATTAGAAATCAAATAGTTAAAACTTTTTATTGACAAATTATAAAAATCATATATTAGTAAAATATTATTATTTTAAACCAGTTAATAAATAATTTTGGGAGTGTTTAAATAAATTCAACTCAATATGGTCGGCATACGGAAATATTTCGTTGAAATCGGCATTGAAATGTTTTATCTGTAAATATCATGCGTACATAATAATTATTTAAACTCGTTAATCATGGTAAAAAAATATCACATTACCGCATTATGAATTAATTATTTCAGCAATTTACTCAAATTATTTTTTATATCGTTTCGGAACCTTGCACTGTACCTACAGGTTTTAGTTTTTTTTCATTCAAATCTAATTAAATTATTTGTATATTTATATAAACGCATTAAGTAACGCGGTAAAAGTGATTTAATTAGTTTTATCTCAGATAACAATCGCATAGTTTACTATATGTGTGTTAATTTTATTTATTTGTTTATTTATTCAACGTGTTGCGAATATTTCAAATAAAAAGATCAATGTATTAAAAGAATAGCATACAAATAATTCTCTTTAAGCGACATTATAACAAATTAATTTACTAGTAAATATAAATAAAGGAGCATTAAATAGATCTTATTTAAAATTGTACAAAATAACATCCATCTTAACTCACTCTCACCTACAAGAAAGATATCAATTTTTAGGTTATTTCTACAAGCACAGCTTCAGCCTTCATAAATAACCTAATATTATTATTTTGAAAGTCTTAAATATATGAAATTAATATTAAATGAAACTCTACAGTGTGAAAATTTACCGTGGCAACTATTTTCACCATGATATTTTTCAGATATTTCCTCAACCCATTATGTAAAAAATCTTGCTATCTGCGGAGTTCAAACTTGTAATCTCAAGCACCAATGCAAGCGTCGTATGTCTGTTTGAACTGTTTCCTTGGCAGCGAATATATTCTGTACTAAAAAAATCCTGAAGTATTTTCAATCAATCATTAAAAAAGAGAAATTTTGCAAACTTAGTCAAGTCGTCACGAAAATAATTATTATTGAGTATTTTTTAATTCAATATAATAAGTCGTTTTTCTAAATTAATTTCGTGGAATTTTCAATCCTTTCGTTGATAGTTCATTATACTGAGTAATAGCCACGTTGTTTGTTGGACGTTTTGATTTATTCTGAACAGTCAAAGATATGATCGGGTCGTGGTATATTTCATCTGAGTTTTAACAGACAAAAAACAGACAGTTACATGATCATCACGCATTATAGATTCATCAAACGAACATCTATTTTCCTTAGTTAATAATCGTGGCGTTCGACTTAATTGCACCCATTCTAACAGATTGTAAACTATAAAACATGTACTGATTGATGATTATATAAATTTACATGTAAAAATAGAGAAAATATCTGATTTGATTTATCAGTAATGGTTTTTTAAATTATTGATTAAAATTCCGCACAAAATATTGAAATAATTTGGCACGAATTTCGGTAAAACGCTTAAATTAAAATCTTTATAGTACATATCTTGCATCTTTAATAAATCTGCCTTTCACTAGATAATGGTCACAAGATAATTTATTCAATAGATTCATCGTTTACTTAATCATAACTCGTGTGAGTTTTCAAAATATTATTTTAATGTACAATAATTTGGATTCTAATTATTTCATAAAACTTGTTACTTGGCAAAAATATATGTTTTACATTATTTGTAACTTCTTTCATATACCTTTTATTTAATAAAATATTATATTATTTATAAAAATTAGTACTTGTGCGAGTGAAAGGCTAACAATAAAAAATATTTAGAGAACACAATATCGACAGTGTAAAGGAAAAACGACGTAAGCCTAAGTTTTTTCAAAATAGCTTTTTTCGTAAATCGCAGTGTATACAACTTAATACATTTTATATCAAAAGTATACAAACTACAAATATGAAATTAGTGTCTAAATTTATTTTTAAGTTTGAAAATAAGATTGCTTGAAAAATTTGCTATCGCAAAAAATGGACCTCCACCAGATCAATTTTTTTGGTTTTTTCTAAAACAACTTATTAAATTAATATCACAATGGGTAAATTAAATACCAGTTTTTATATTCATGTATTTTGTCGTTGTCTATTCAATATTTTTACTTCAGCCTAAAACCATTAAATAGACATTTTTGCGCCTCCTGTAAACTTTTTTGTGTGGTTTACGTCGTTTTTCTCTTCCACAATCGATATGCTTCATCAAATACAATATTATAATAACTAAAAAAAAAATTCTCCATAAATCGGACTTGAAGATTAAAGTTCTATCACTAAGGAACAGTGCAACCGTATATGTTAATTAAATTAATATTTTAATAAAATCTATAAAATTGGACTACATCGAAATAAATAGCAAAAAATACATTTTTAATTGTATCGTTCCTGCATTTAACGAAAAATATTTATAAAAGCAGTTTTAAAGTAATATTGATATAGAGAAAGAATACATAATTAATTCAAAGCTTTTTAAAATCTTTTATGTTAGTATATTTTATATATAAATTACCGTTTTGTTAAGCTTTCTGTTTTAAGATAAACACGTTTGTATACATACTTTCAACGGTGATAGTAAAAGCACTTCTTTATGCACATTGCCTTTGCTTCGTCTCGCGTTTTCACTATCGACCAAACAAGATCAAGGTCTCGAAGAGTGAATCAGAACTCGTCCGCGATGACTTGAAGAATCTGCCGTTTAACGGAAGATGCAACAGCACATTTGTTCATCACCGATGACCTGGATTTAAAAGTGCATTCTGTTGCGTGCACCAATGCAAGGCTTAACCTAGAATTACACAGGCTTTATTTTCTCTCGAAACTGTATTACTTTGCGTACGTCAGAGAACGAGTTTTAATATATTTCGGCGTATACATCAACGTAATAAATCTATTAAAATTATTCAATACACATTTATTTATTTAATAAAAGTAAAAAATATATTTTAGATGTAAAATAAAATGCTGTACACAATAATTTAGAGAACTCTTAAAGGCTTTTTATTAAGTTTT
>JAGVSQ010009547.1:0-13544 GCA_022683975.1 Rhyacophila evoluta
AACCATATGCATGTCGTGTTGTCAATGTATTAAACTTATAATTTGTGATATTACAGCATGTATTAAGTAAAATAAATAAATCTTAAATGAGCTGAAATTATTAAGATATTTTGGCTATTTACCGTAGTATGTGTCGAAAAATACAGCTGTTGTAATGAATTGCGTTTATAGTAAAAAAATGAATAAAAAAAGCTTGATTTAAAAAATAATAATAATAATAACAAGTAGACACCATAGAACATATTACTAAATATAATTACATTGAAAAATGAAACAAAGTATTTTTTACGTATTTAATAATATAAATGAAAAGATTTAGTCACTGCCATTCAAGAGATCTGTTGATGTCTATGAGTACATAAGATACCTGCATATTTTTGTCAATACGTACCAAGAGCTTTGAATCATATTTATTGTGTGGCCGAAAAACAAAGCAGCGAGGAAAGCAATATCCGATATGACACACGGTTAATTTTTAAAGCTTAATAAAAAATTACCTGGGTTGGATGTTGTGAATTACAATAGATAGGCCAGCGCCAATGTGAACAAAATGCGTTGTCAGTATTAAATGACACGAAATTATTGTTGAACTGACAATTGCTTAAAAAAACTTTAATTTAGCTTCACTTTTTAGTTAGTTAGTTCAGACATTCGTGAAGCTTAAATTTTTTTATAATGAAAATAAAATAAGACAATTTATTATTTATAAAAGAAAACAGTATCATACAACTATTCGGAAGCTTTTTTTTCCTGAAATATTTGTCCACACTAATGATACACATTCATTCACAAATATTATAAAACGCTCTTCATAAATTACAAAGTATCATCAAATAGCTTACCGAGAACACCAACTGATGATGTTCATTAGAAATTTTGATATCTTCGTTTTTTGTTCTATTAATGATAATTAATTGTAAATTTCATGAAAATAATTATTCTTAATCTCTGTATTTATTTGTTTGATTCGTTAACTTTATTTTAATATTAATTTCTAAGGAAATAAGTCTACATGCAATAATCAACCGATTGAAATTTTAATTTTATGATATATTTGTTTTGATTTAGTTTTTCAAGTGTTCTGCTTAAATGGTAGAGTTAACTACACAATAATACACAAATATTAATAAGCATCATAAGACAGGAAAAATTTCGTAATTCTATTAGGAAAATAGGTGGCCGAAGTCAAAGAACTAGGAAGTAAAACGTAATGCCAAGTAAAATTTTAGTTATTGTTTATCCCTTATAGTTGAGTAACATAAGATGTCACTTGTTACAAATATAAAAACCTAGTTATATTTTGTAATAAAATTAGCTTCTATATTGAAAGTTTATTTCATTTTTATGGCAGTGCCGACGATATTCCAAAAGGCAAGTAAATAAAATTACCAATACTGGAGTCTGCTGATCATTGATTACAATGAATGTTTTATTACCGCAAAACTGGTCGAAAAGTATAGAATGTAGCCTGTGACGGTTGTATATTGTATAACCTTCAGCTAAATGTGGTCGGAGCTCTGCTCACAATTTATCGTGATTTGGACAGTAAAATTTGTCGTGATTTGTTCATAAATTTTATGAAGTATCTACACCATTTACAGCATCAAGTTTGTTCCTCAAAATACGACTGGATGTTATATCAAATGTAACATTTTTATTCGACGGCCCTGATTACGATCGCGTGGGGCTGTTTCTTGACAATTTTTATAGTTCCGAAATAGGGGTTACACAACCGGTTTTCTGTAAAATAGAATACCGGTATTTTTTACTATTATATTCCTCATTTTTTTTCAATATCTGAGCATTTTATTTATAATTGTTTCTTCATACTTTTTATGTGAAATGTAGATATCTTAATATTACTTAAAAATCCGCAATGACATTAATTGAGATAAAAGCTTTCGAAAATCAAAAAATAAAAATAATGCAAAAATTAGTGCATGTAATTTTTAAATACGACTTTTATATGTCAAAGGGTAAAACTAGGATTTAAGATGACGATGTAAGTATACTTTATAATTTTTTACTGAATATATTGTCAGTTTATATCATAAATCAATCAATCTGTAGTAAAAATTGTCGTTATATAAATTACCAAGTCGTAAAAAAACAAATAATTGTATGGTTTTGTCAGGAGAAAAGTTGATTAAATTTAAAATATATTCAGCACTTAAACTTGTTTTAGTATGTGCGGCATGAAATTAAAATGTATGATCATACATAATATGACATATTGTCTTGAAAAAAAAAAAATTTACCAAATGCAACAAAACTCGATTGCTTCTACAATATTGTATTATTCCATCAACAATAATTAATACGTTTGCAAAATTTTAATGACAATTTTATTAATTAAACCAAGGAGATAGATTCCGAATTTATTATTCTGCATAATAAATAAAAATATCTTGCATACTTAGGTTGTTTTCAAGATGAAGCTATTATTCTGTACATGTAATGTTATTATTAGGTCAAAATATAATCGGTTATATCATGTATATATATTATTTAACCGGAAAAAATCTATATAATATCGGTATTGTATTTTGCCCTACCGTCAAAAGCCCTTTTTAGAAAATAAGCTTTCCGAAAAGCTATCGTGAAAAATGAAATCGTCGGTATTTTCGCGTTTAAGCATTTTATCAATGATTTTTTTTATCTTTTATTTTACTGTAGTTTATTGCACGCCGAGTATTAAATACGTTGGATATTAAATAAAATATAGTAATTACAAAAACTTACGCATTGACACTGTTATATCATGAAAGATTTTATTACATAAAATACATATCGTGACTGAAGAAAATATATATTTTAAAATGAATTGTTATAAAAAGTGATATAAAAACAGTAGATTAGACACTCATTAATATCATTTACATTTCACATTTCGTTTATCTGCTATTTAAATCTGCCCGCCATCCACCCGCCTCGTCCTTACACCTGGTTTTGATTAAGCGTATTCCAAAGCTCTAATATCGAGAAAAATCTACTTTATTTAACGGGAATGTCCCGGCAGAAAATATAAATTATCCAAAACTTAAGTTTCCACGCGGAGTGCATTAAAAGAAATATATATATATATATATTGAAAATTTGCTCAAGCAATTTATGTGAAAAAATCCTCAGAGTTATGGGTTCACATTATTTTAGTGAAAATATTGGATATATATAGATCTATATACAGTGAAGTCCCGATTAACTGTTAGAAATAATGTAAGAAATATTGTTTGTCGTTAGTCGTGGACTGTTGTAACCTATATAATCCAAATTGCGCTACTTTTTGTAAATTATAAGTTTTCTGATTTATTTTGACTCTGGCACCGCCTAAATTTTTAATTCCTTCCAGAATTTCTCCTTTTTTTAACTCTCGCAACAAAAAAATGTTTACTCCATCACAAAGCTTTCTTATCCGTGGTAAATTTGGTATATACATACTTTTGCGAATATGTATTTGAATCTAAAAAGGTTATTAAAATTATTTTTGAATCGTAAAAAATCCTTAATTCAATGTTTTACAATACATATAATTTCAACATTTAGCACGGCTAATCTGTAAATTGGGTAAGCCACATCTGGAAAGTAGAGTGTAAACTATATGTAGAATATATTTTGGGAGGATAAATTTACACTGTGTAGATATATAATACAATAATTAAAAATGTATTTTTTTCTTTTTGTTCTAGGTCGTCGAAGATTGGAAATTCGTGTCTATGGTACTGGATCGCTTCTTTCTATGGGTATTCACTCTAGCGTGTATTGGAGGCACGTTTGGAATTATATTTCAGTCGCCATCTCTGTACGACACGAGGATCCCTGTCGATCAACAAGTATCAGGAATTCCATTAAGAAAAAGCAATTTTATGATTCCCTGAGATATAGAAAAAATTGCTCCTATGGATTGAATTGCAAACTGAAATCAGTTTGTTTCAATCAAAATTAGGATCAAATAAGCTTGCTAAATATAACTTATGTGAAAGTTTACTCACATTCGTTAAAAGCTTGATTTTCAATTAAAGCTTTGGCAATATTATTTGTTCCTATTTTCATAGAAGCAATTTTTAAAAGAAACATCTTCAAATCTTTATGATTTGATAATAATTATAGCTTTTTAAAGTTATAATTCTTCGAAAACTGAAAGAAAAGACTTTATACGAAAGTGTTTTTTGTGAAAATTATACGTCTAAAGTATAACAAAATAAGTGAAAACAATTATGAAGAATCGTGTGGTAAATTAATATATATATATTGAATTGCAAGCTTGCTGAAGCATTTAATTATATACAAAATTCTAGCTCCTAATCATATATAAAATAATTAAATATGACAGTAAATAATGAGAATACTGTTGATTATATATTACATATTACCATTGATATTATTGTTAATATTTTCATTTATATAATATACAAAACTAAGTAGTAACTAGTTCTATATAGTAATTTAATATAATATAATATATATAGTATATAATATATAATACTTAATGATTAATTGAAATATTTATATTGACTACGTATTAATATTTATCCATTCAATAAAATAATAAAATAATAAACCTGTTTATTAAAACTCTGTGGTGTGTTTTATTTTGGATAGAGTATTTTAAAAAAAAAAATTCCACAAGGACTGGGACCTATTACACGTTAGCGTTCTTATAATGCCGTAGATATTTATGATAGAAAATACTAAATAATGTTTATATTCTAATAATTGAACCAAACTGTGACTTAATTTAAAATCTCAAACTTTGGAAATATACTTTATATTTTACAAAAGCTATGAATGAGATCGAAAATACGAGTATGCCTCGGTTATCGATATCTTCCACGCGACTGAGAGTGAGCTTAGATGAATACTGTTGTTTACCTTTTTTAGAATAAGATCTGTCTTACTTTCGTAGTAAACTTTATTTCGAATCCTTTTTTATTTTTACTTTATTTACTATTACTTCTAAACTTTGACTGATATACACCAATAATTTGGATTACTTTTAATGTTTTAAATACGTCAACAGGTATACAAAAAATATTTTTGTTACAATTCGTGCTTAATTTCTACCAAGCTTTAATTTCAAAAATAGAAAAAGCTTCACAGTGAAGTGAATTAATTTAAGTCAGCCATTCTACGATACTTACGCTTTATAACTATATATATAGTCGAGAGAAACTTTCGTAATTCATATTATATGGGTCATGTAAAGCGTAGAAGCAGATTTGCAAGTTTCCCTTCTCGGATTAATGAGAATTAGTCAAACGGTCCAAGATGCAACGAGTTCTAATGCAATTATGTAAAATTCAAATCCCGTGTTGGGTACTTCTCATTTGCACTACAGCGGAGATCCGTGAATAGAGACGAAATAATACACGATTTCGTATTTTAGCTTTGAATAATAAAGTTTTAAACCTATAATATGTAGAAAGGGTTTTAAAGTGTAAATAACTTACCAGTAGTTATAACAATACGGAGAGCAATAAATATACTTAAATTCAAAATTACTTCAAATATGAATATCTCCCATCTAAGTGATACTGAGATAAGATATATTTTATAATACATTATTAATATAGAATAGAATTTAATTCATTCGTTGAACCTTTAAAAATACAATTTGTTTATTATATTCCTTCTTTAGTTTAAAATACTACGGTATCAATATACTAATAAAGCTGGTAATCTTAAATAAGACAGATAGATGTATTTAATATATAATTTTTTTTATACCATGTTCGTTCCTAACATGGAGCATATGGATCTACACAGTGTGAAGATATCCATTCCGAAAGAGGAGTCCATGGATCTCCGCAATATGAAGACGTCTTAACAGATTATTTTTCACGAAAATTGGGTGTCAGACAATTGCTCAACCCAGTGGGCATCCAGTTCTGCATTTTCAGATATTCAAAATCCAACAGATGGGGAATCGAGCCCGCATTCCCCGGATTGCTAAGCGCGCATGCTACCAACTACGCTACCGGGGAGACATACATAAAAAGTACAAAAATTAAACTCGTTACATAGTACGTCTACCTTTTTCGGACACCAAAAATAGATGTTGGGAACATATGGACTCCGTAAGTTATTGGTTGTCGATAATTGCACTTGTATATGCAGAGAAGATCCATGTGATAAGTTTTTGAGGAATATAGAATGCGATAAATTTTCACTACGGCATTATTTTAAATTGTAATTACTACTAAGGACGTGTTTGATGTGATGGATTATTTTTGCTTATATAATGAGATATTATTTTTTTAAATAATAAATTCAACGCGATTTAAATTGAGATAGGTATTTCTGCATATATATCGGGATGTCTCATAAGTCTGGGTTTTTTCATGACATCCTTTGAAATGCATAAATTTTTGCGAACACAAGATATATGAATCAATTTTTTTAGGGTTTTCAACAGTTCATGCAAGTAGTACTCTTTAGTGTATAGATATTATTATTAAAAATCAGTTTTGTTTTATTATGATTTATGACTTAAAATTTAAACATAGTTCAACAATTGCAGTTGAAAATATTTCAAGTCAAACTTAAAAACTGTGAAAATGGTTCAAAAAAAAAGTCTTCCAAGAATTTTGACCTTGAACCTTTAACAAGGTCGGGTAGACCTAAATTAATGATATTAAAGTAGCTGACGAAGCAGATTCAAAATTAACAATTCGGGAGCTATCACAGAAGCTTAAAATACATTCCAAATCGGTATAAAGACATTAAATACAGTGGTGATGGTATAAACTTGAAAAATATAAGAACCTTCTATGTCGCCAAAGGCAAATCTTCCGCAGCGTATCTCTATACACGATTTATTAATGATTCAAGAACAGAATGAATCATTTTTAAGTCTTGTGGTACTGGAGATGAAAAGTAGATTCTTTGCACCAACACAGAATGCAAGAAACATTGGTTGGGTGCCAATCAACCTTTAACTCCTACCCCAAGAACAAGATTATGCCATATAAAGGTTGTTATATGTATTTAGTGAAATATGGAGTGCAAAATTCATTATAATGTATCGAATTATGGGCAGATAATTAAAATAAAAAATACGTATTGTAGTCAATAAAATTATTTAAAAGAGGCTTTGACTATAAAAAGACAAGCTTTTGCAAATCAATGAAGGATAATTTTACTATACTATAGCAAGTTTCAAATATAGCGATAGAACAAGTCAATCGATTTTATCGGAAACTTCTTTATCCACTATTTTATTTCTTCGGACATTGCTTCAATTGACTACTATCTACTTAGGTTCATATGAACAAATTAAAGTAGAAAATAATTTTAAGCAAACACAGATATAAAACAAGACATTGAAAGTCTTAAGGTTAAAATATTGATTATATTTCCAATGAAAAACAAAAAAAAAAGCTTTAGACAAATAGAAAATAATTTACGAAAAGGATGGAAAATATGAACGTCATTTAAATAATTGCGAGTTTTCTTTTTTTACTCATAAGCTTGAGCGGAAAAATACGTAAAAATTTATGGGACAAACTGATACATCCAATTATTGAATGCAGTATTTTTAATAAAATTCACAAAAGGAAATCCTAGTTAAATTGATGCACTTACTTACATTGTTTAAATATCAATATTCAATGGAAAAATATGATTTAAAGGTCTTCTTAACTCTTACTGGTCGCTGGTCGATTTTGAGTGACCGATATTAAATTTATTTTAGTTCTCCAAATATACCTTTTACAAAGTTTTCATAGTTTATTCGCTTCTGCGAAATAAAAATATTGATCTATATCAACAGAAAATAATTATTTATTATGACATGATTCATTGACGTTTGGATGTGTGTGACGGCAGCGTCTACCACTCATTTGAATGATGTTATTAAGTATCAGAGGAGAAACGAGGGAGTATTAAAAGTGGCTAAATACAGACAGCAGTTAGAAAGAAGTATTTGCCTGAATATGTTTCAGTATATGACGTCTCTTTAATTTTTGTATTTCTTGAACTTAATTTATTTTAATAATTTTGACTGATGGTGCTCGATGGAAATTGATTTTAAATTCTAAATTATTTAAGACTGGTAAACTTCCACATGTGAGATTATTGTTAGCGAGCCGGGTTACGCCTTTTGGCATCTGCAGGCTATATTATATGTATCAGTATGTTATATGTTTGCTCACTGCTCACATAAAATATAGCCTGAAGATGCCGAAAGGCGAAGTCCGGATCGCTAACGGTAATATCACATATGGAAGTTTACCAGTTTTAAATAATTTAGAATTTATTTTATTTGAATAACATAAAATAATATGAATTTTAAAGTTCCAAATCATAAAATATAACATAAATCTAATGTTTTTCCGAAAATCGTTATTCTGCAGCAAACGCGAACAAAAAAATTGTTTCATTTTACTAAAAATTTCACATAAAGTTTTCTCTCTTCATAATTTAAAAAACCCATTAAGTGACAAAGGTTCGTCAGTGAACCCACTCACTCGCTGGTTAATGGAATTTTAAACCGCCTTTGCATAAAAAAGAGTTTGGGTTTGCAAACCCTCGAACCACTTTAGAAAATTCACCGCCAAAACCAAATTTCTCCAATTTCGCGTGCATACCACTTTGCTTTAAATTTCACATATCGCAGGAAAAGCGCGGTAGCTTTCTCTATTATCATAAATGCATATGTGGAACATAATCCCTTAGTGTACCATACCAGGAAATACTGTTTTTTAAAATATGTTTTATTAAAAATTATTTATAAAAAACCATTACGTTATAAAACAATATTATTCTTGGATTCTTTCAATAAAAATTGCGTCAAAATCATTTAAATATCAATTAAATAACATACAAGATTAATTGTAAAATTATGTTCAAACATAGTTATAGAAACTGAATACTTTTTATTGTTTCGGTAGTCGAGTAAATAAAAGCACCTGATTTTATAAATCTTTGCTAACATGCTTTCCTCTCTACCAACCGCCAAGTATTCACAACGTTATGCAGGCGTATGCTATGGTGTAAGAATGTGAGACGTTTCACATGAGTAGTTTCCCACGATCATGGTTGGCAGGATCTAGTGCATGAATAGGCGTGATTTCTTTTTTACTCGTAATTAACTAATATTTAGCATGATTGAGAAGAAACCTTTTCATTCACCGTAAGATTTCACATTTTATTAGAAGTTGAATTTAATTAAAAACTAAAATATTCTACCTTGCTTTACCCCCACCACTCATTATGTCAACACACCCGTTATGCGTATACCGTGGCGTAAAGAACGCGAAGCGCTCTTTATAAGTACCAAAAGTGTCTCAAGAGCAGCTTCCCAAGACATTGGTTGGCGTGTACAAGAGTGTGCGTAATTCCTAATCTAACTAATTATACCCTGTTAATATCTAGCCTTGTCGAGAATAGACCATCTCGTTCACCGTAAGATTTTGGATTTTTTTTTTAATTTTTAAAATTACCCTTCATCGAAACCAAGTCACAATGGCCAACCGGTCCAACAAATGGTTGAACCGACTTGAAAAGCTTTTCCCTTTCAACCGATATATAGGGACACTTTCAGAGAATGTGATTGACATCCTAAATTTTACAACATGAGCATGTAAGAGATTCTATAAGACCAAGCTGATTGGAGGCAAAACCATCGTGACCGGTTAAGAACCGGGAAGTCCAATGATCTGGAGTCAATTTGGTTATCTCCATTCGCCACTTTTAGTTTGGAAAAAACAAATATGTATCTTGTATATCGAATTATGTTTATTTCTAAATATATATGCGCATATACATACATGCATATCCGAGCATTCTGAAACGAGCGGTTTGCCTCTCTGCCATTCGATATATACATATTATATATAATGCAAATCTCAATTGGGCGTCTGGCACAAGACTAACATTACATGCCTAAGTAACGTGCAGTGGCTCAATAGAACAAATTTTCATGTAGGATTTTTGTATTATGTGCTCTCTAGTACTTCAGTAATTCTATGCAATTTTAATAAACTTATAAAGAACTTCATATGACAAATTTTCTTTCAAAGATAAAATTTTAAAATTATTTAATTAATCACTAATGAATCTCTAAACAACTTTAAGGCAGACACCTCTTTTAATGAGGTTTTGAGAGATTTTTTACTACGAAAATTGATTGTGACACAATTTCTTAACCTTTGATATTTCCGATTCTGCGTCTTTGGATTTTAAAAATTCAGCAGCTGTAATAATACAATTTTTGGTAGTATGCGCGCCTAGCAATCCGGGGAGTGCGGATTCGATTCCCCATCTGTCAGATTTTGAAAATCCGAAAATGCAGATATCTTTACACTGTGTAGATCCATATGCTTCACGTTGGGAGCGAACATGGTAAACAAAATACATTGTATTTAATATTTAAATAAAAATAATTTGATTTATTATGAGGGTAAAGCATTTTTTCTGTATAAATGGTGTATGCCTTAGAATGTCGCCTCTCTGTTTCTGTCATTTTTTTTTCAGTTATTGTACTTTGTTAATATTATTTTCCATAAAAACCAAATATAATATTAAAAGTGGTTTTTTACTCAATAAGGCGCAAAAATATGGAAACAACAGTATGTGTAGGTTGTATAGTAGTCGAATCATTTTTAAAACATTGTTGAATGTAGAAGAAATAAAAATGTTAAGTCCATATTGTTTAGATTTTATTCAAATTAAGTTTAATATAATTTAATTACATTAACTTTTTTGTGTCCATATTCAAATCACCAAGAGACGTATTTTGAATGGAGTCAGATAATTGAGTCTATAAAAGAAATCGTACACATTTAAAGTGATATATCTTTCAAAAAAAGCTTTAATACAGCTTTTACCACACTTACTATTTTCGATGACCGTTTTTTTACGTTGTTAAATCTTTCCATTGGGCTCACTTCGTCACAAGTTTAATTACACCACGGGGATGGGGACTAAGTAGAAGAATTGTGAAAAACTGAGATGTTCTCTAAGTGACTTGTAAAGTTTCATTATGAATCTAGTTAGCTATGTAATGACACGTGGATTAACTAAGGTTGAAAGTATAATACAGTAAAAGTTGAAGATAAACGATAACCTTTTGCTGTAAATCAAACCATAAATAATCTTGGAAAAGCTTGAAAGTTCTATAAAAAATATTGAAATAAAGTAAAATTTATAGATCTTATCTCAAAAAGAAGCACAGCGTGAAGAAATGTGTGAAATTAAATATTGGTGCATCATGTTTACTCAAAAAAATGTAGTATATATGTTCACATATTGTGAAAATATCAACTTTTAAAGTGAAATATATAGATCTCTGCAATGTGAACACATATCTTGACAGACTTTTTTGTCACGAGAATTAGTTGTCAGAGAATTGCTCAACACAAAAACGTTCAGTTCTGCAATTTTTGATGATTTAAAAATCCAGAAGATGTGAGAATCGAACCCAAATTCTTCAGTTTTGAGGTGTAGATGCTAACCTCAACACTACCGGAGAGGAAAAATCATAAAATATCAACATCTGTTGACAATTCAATTTTGTTTCATTTTTTTCTGTATAGTTTTTTATATTTATGTATGTTTCTTTATATACTACGGAAGGCATGGATCTTGTTGGTTTCTTGTTCAGACGGCTACATTCTGGCGTCCTGGAAGACTTTTGAGTACAATCAACAGGATATACTCAAATCAAAGGATATCCGCATGATATAAGAAGATACAAAGTGACTGGTAGGTGAATGAAATCTTGAAAACGTTTTGTCGTGGCTACATGCTCCGCATATGGAGCGGTTAAGGCAGAAAAGAGAGAGATATTTTTTTAAACATTTGATATGCATCTTATTATAATAATTTCAATCAATTTTTAAAAATATACATAACATCCATAAGAAGTGTTGAAAGTTTAAATACTAATTTATAATAGCTTTGCACAGTTTATGTTTATGTTTTGTAATATAGTCTTCGATTTTTATGTTCAGTTTATCGAATTGATGCTTAGAAATTTAATATGTTATGTATTTTTATAATAATTATTTAATTTCAATCTATCGTTCAAAATTATAATGTTGTCGAAACTATTGAAATACTTAAAAGCGAACGAAATTTTAATATGAGCGTTTTATTGATTGCGGTTTATGGTTTATTTATAATCAATTTATTTATATGAATAATTAAAATTGTTCGATGTTAAACTTAATTATAATTCACAAATAAATGGATTCGTTCATTTCCGAAAGTACATCACTAGCTAATAAACCAGTGCTGTGTGATAAATCCAAGTGTTCACAGTTCAAGGAAATAGTGGATGCAAGAATCGCTTGATAAGGGGTAGCTCCACAGGGATTCGAACGGCAAAGGCAAGAAAGACTGACGGTTTTATTGACTGAGGAGGGGTCTTACACAATTAAGCCCGTCTCACGGAGGAAGGGTACTTTTTGATTTTTAGACGATTCTCGGCATCAAAATAGGTAGTATTGTATATTAAACGTAGAAATAATAAATATAAGATTTATTAAAACAGAAAGACCGAAATATTTCAGTAACTTGTTGAGAATACGGCTATAAGAAAAACGATTAACTTTGAATAATATTCAATTATACGTTTTCATTTGTGTTTGTATGAATATAATATATATTATAGATTGTTTCATTAACTATCGGAAAGTTGATTTAAAATGGTGTTTTTTTAAGTTCCAGGCCAAAATACATACTAAAACTTGCGTTGTAAAAAAATCTTTGTGTGATGCAGCACCATCCGGTTAGAACCACTCGTGTTGTAGACCTAATTGATTCAATCGGACTGAAGAAAATCCTCAAAGAAATATGACCCAATAATGCCACATGCTAATATGGGGCCCCATACAGTCACCATAAGGTCGTTGATGTATCAATTGAAAATTTTCAGTGCCCCAATAGCGGCTATTCTGGTTATTGATAAAGCCAACATAATCGAAATGTGTCTTGTCGCTCGTGATGATTTTTGCTAAAAAATATCAATTGTTTGAACAAAATGTTCATGTAATTTCAACACGTTATTGCGGCGTTAGGTATTCGATAATAAATTGTTATCAACCATTATTCACGACTGTGAAACATGTGAGTCGAATTCAAATGACCATTCTGAACCTAAGAAGAACATAAAATGCACCATTGTCTCTTTGGAACCCGGGAGGTAAGTGTACGCGCTTCAAAGCCGGATAGTGTGAGTACAAATACTATAGCTTTAAAAAAATCCAAAACGCAGAACAACTAATTATTAACAAATAAGTATTCAGAATGCAAGGATCTATATTATTAATTATATACGATACGTACGATACGTAGTTGAGATCCATACGATCTACTTTTAAAACGAACACAGTAAAAACATAATGTTGTCACTTAATATGCCGGGGGAGATAAGTGATCATGTTTTTTATTCGTTGTTATCGAGTAAGTTACAATAGAATCCGCAATCCGGGTATCCGGATCCGGGGAATGCGGGTTCGATTCCCCATCTGGTCGGATTTTAAAAATTTGAAAAATGCAGGACTGGATGCCTATTAGGTTGAGTAATTGTTTGACAAACGATT
>JAGVSQ010009548.1:0-13543 GCA_022683975.1 Rhyacophila evoluta
ACTTTTCAATTTCTTTAATTGCTAATCCTATATAATTCACACAATTTACAAACTTAACAAAATTTGTATGATTTTTTTTTAATGTATTTTTTTCTGACCGCGTAAAAGTGAAACAGCGCAAAATGGGTACCGCGTAAATCGAGGGATAAGTGTACTTTATATTACAAAAACTACAGCAAAATCAGTTTTGCATACTCAAAATAATAAAAACTTGAATATGTATTGAAATAAGACTATTTAAATCTTTGAAGCCCATTATCTCAAAATAGACAAAGTGTCAGATGAAACCTTGTTATTCTGAGGTGCCGCTATGTCTTCCGCGGCGTACTATATGCAAAATAAAATGAATCCTGCTTGAATACATAAGGACAATAACTAAATAGAAAAGACATTAAAACCTGTTTATAACTTCAAGTCAAATACATAAATAATGAATGTAAGCTTTGACAAAATTTCAATAAACAAGCTTTTATCAAATCAAACTGTAAAGTATCTATTTGATTGTATTCCTTATCATATTTTAACAAAGGCTTCAAACGGCAACCTCTTAGAATTGACATAATTTCTAAGCAGAAAATAGAACATTTTTTAAAAATTAACTTTTAATTCAACAAAAAAACCTCCTGAGAATTTACATTTAAAAAATATTTGAAATTGTAAATTATATAATCTAATATTTTATATACAAATACGATGTATTGTTTTCAATTATTGATTTTTAGTCATTGAAGCATTATGATAAACCATCAACTTGTTGATGGTTTTTTCATTTACGAGTATCTTTTAAATTTCAAATAGGCGTTAACAGTATCGTATTTAGAGTTATTGCCGCCTGGGGCGGTATTTTACTTTTCAGGCAGCATTCGTTAGTTTTGTACACAGAGGGAATATTTCTAAAATAAACTTATTCCAATACCAAAATGAAAGGGAAAAAATTTGAAAAAGTATTTTTTGTATAAAATAACCATACAATATGTTCTTTTTTATATTTTGTCAGAGTGGAATAAGTTCACCTTGGAAATATTCCCCTTCATATTCTCATGTAAATTTTGACTTTCTTTCAAAAATTGTGGTTCTTGTTTTTTTAGCCTTCATGCAATAATACTACAATATTATTGCAGAATGCGTCAAGATTGTTAAAATTAATGAAATTGTAGCTTTTATTTGATATTTTATTTTAAAAAATCGTTATATTATAATGATATATTTTATATAGGTGAAAATAAATTTTCTTCAAATATAAAGGCCGGCATCTACGTCTAAATGACGATTCGTCTGAGCATAGACATTCATTTACCAGTCGTGTTTATTGTCGTTGACTATGTTCAAGATTCGTGTTGATATGTCTGGTGGAGGTTATTTTGACATATCCACGACGTTTTTAGTTATTCTATTGAAACTGGTTGCTGGAAATTATTAATATGGATTCTACTAAATTAATGTCGTAAGTAACTTTAATTTATTTAAAGAAAACATTTTAAATGTGTCATTATACGAATCGTATAGATCTTAAGTATGATTTTGTAGAATTTTGCTATCAAAATTTTCAACCTTCTGCGAATATTACAAATCGACGAGTTGTTAGAAAATAATCAAATGGAATTATAATATGATATTATCCATATTATATGTGTTTTTTTACTATTACAGGGGTAGAGAATTAGTGGAAAATCAGTCACTGAAAGTTAGTAATTTAATTCCTACAAAAGGTGTTAAAGATGTTATCCCAAATGGTTCATGGATGGAAATAAAACAAATAGAAAATACTCTTGATGCACACAAATCTCTTCTTAATCATCAAAGGATTGAAAAACGGTAAGAAATGGATAACAGTAAAATGGTTAAACTAAAATTGAGGTTATTCTAAATATAATTGTACTATGATATATTATCTTTAAATATACATTTTGAATATAGAATTATATGAAAAATTGAGTCTTCTTCTTCTTGTATTAGAGTTACCATTCTGTTTCTATTTTTTTGGGTCTAGTAGTGTAGTGTCAAAAATAAAATGATTCAATTTCATTCATATTGTTATTTATATTTCTATAGTGGCAGTCTTTCGCAAGCGGAATGGCTGCATGATTTGGATAAAGCATTAGTAACAGAGCTAAAGGGCTCTCACTGGTTACACATTGGACACGTTGAGGATCAAAAAACTTATATTTATCCCGAAGAAGCGCTTCATTTAATGGAGATGGTAATTATTCTGAGAAATTCTTTCCGTTTGTCTCTTTTATTTATTTTTTCAAACTATAACTCTTCCACTATATCTATTGTGGACTACTATCACATATACTGCAAATGTAGCGTGCTTAAATTGTAATTATACGCACTCCCTAATTGATTTGTTTTTTATATCCCGTTACCAAAGTTTCTAAAATGTGTAAGTATGTTGATTTACTCAACTCATTGTGTATCCATGTCCTACATTCAAATAAAAGAATATATATGTAGATATTTTGGTATTTTCACTTTTTTTATCGAATATAAAATTGTGTGTAGAAGAACTGTTTATCTTTTGTACATTTTTATAGATAAATGTACCTAAATATATAAAAAAACTTGATTTTAAAAAATGAACTTTAAATCTTTAACATCCCAGTTTGTTATAAATTGTTGAATCTAAAGAAGTAAAATTAATTTTATTAAAACAATATACTCTTGTAATGTGCTACTAAATTAATTCAGTGTAGTCAAAATATTTTTGTTCTTTTTTAAAAATGACCAACGGAGTGATATATGATTTTTGTTTTACAGAATTCTCTTGAACTTAAATATGGTGGAGTCTTAATGTCATTGCACCAAGCATACACTTTATTAATTGGAAAATCAGTTTTGCCCGATGAATATAGAATTTATTCATTATTATCAAAGCAAGGCTACAAACTTTTAAGATATAATAAAAACAGAAAATATTGTTTATCTGATGGTGATAGCAATATTACCGATGATAAAAATGTCGAGTTATTAAATACCAAAGAAAACAAAGTCAAACAAAAATATAATGATAATGAAAGAACAACCAAAAATGTAAATAAATCTTTTTTAACTGGGGTTGAAAAAGTTGGTGATGTAACCAATTCGAGGAATTTAGATGAAAACACAAGTGGTAAAGAAACATCCAATATTTCAATAGCCAAGTCTGGTAATTTTTTAAACAATGAATTAAATATAAAAGAAAATGATTGTATCGGTTATCTTCCAAATGAAGCTGTACCGAATTGTGTAGTAGATGAGACTAGTCATATTGACACAAACACCCAAAATTCTAAAAGTTTACTGATGGATTGTCAAGAAATTATTACAACTTCAAATGAATTAAGTAATGATCCACCTCAAAAGTTAATCAGTGTAGAGACGTCTTCGTCTTCAATTAATGTTGAAAATAAATCATATATAACAAATTTTATAGATGTGGATTCATATAATAAATTACCTAAGAGTAAACCTGTAGATGAAATTTCTATAATTTCATCTTCGGTGCCGATGGAAATCAATCATAAAGTGTCGGTTGCTAATGAAGATTCAATGCGTGTCGATAGTTCTAGCGATGACTGCTTAATTGTTGATGAATCAATGAAAACAAAAAGCGATTCCTCGAAATCTGTTCGAAAGAGAACTTCCAATGATGAAAATATGGATAATTCTAGCAGTAAACATATTAAAATTCACCAGGAAAAAAATAAGAATACACGCATTGAGAATCAAGAAAGTGAAGTAATCGATATGGATGAAGTTTCAATTGTATCCAAATTAAAAATATTGCAGTCAATTACGAATTGTTACAATAAAGATGTTGTCCATGTCAGGGTGCCTAATAAAGATTTTATACCTGCTGATATAAATCTTACGAAAACAGCGTATTGTGTTCGTATTAACAAATTTTCTTCTAAGAAAGATATACAAAGTGATAATATAACAAATTTTCAATCGTTTGGTCATACTAGGCAAATTTCTATGCCTATTTTGCATAACCATCAATATTGGAATCACATTTTTCATCAGTTGAGGATGCAATCACATAACAGCAATTTTATTAGAAGACTTAGCGGATTCGGTGGAAGATTGAACACTCTAAGCATTTTGAGAGATCCACGGTTAAACCGCCATCTTACCACAACGATTCCTATGCCATTCTTGCTACAAAAACGTTCTGATTTTAATCATCGTAATGTATCATCTGGAAATAGAAGTAATTTGCTGTCACGAAATGAACAGTCTCCATTTTTTTATAATGATAATATTAGAAATCATGTCAATAATTCTAATATGACTAAACAAACTCAAGGAAATTGTTTGAATAAAAGAATTAATAGAATAAATACTTCAGATACAACAAACTTCATAACTCCTGAATGTAATGAATTAGAAGAAGAAGAAGGTATCTCACAACCTGACGCATTAGAAAAATTAAAAGAACTTGTTTTTGTTCATAATTCTTTGAGTGAGGATGAGAAATCTGTCGAATTGACGGATACACTCAAAGAGGCTATAGTTGTTTATAATTCAAAATATGAAGAAAAATTTCCTGTTATTTTCGATGATGATTTGAAAATTTTTACAGCAGTAAGGAGTCAGAGAGAGATAAATGTTCAGTTAGATTCGGATTCTGATACGTTAAATCGATATGACAGGTTAACTGCAAATGATTTCAATAAAATAACAAGAAATAGGCAAATAAAAAAAAAAACAAGACATGAATTAAACCGAAGAAGAGAGAATATTTCAAAATTATGTTTTGACGCTAATGATAGTGATAGTACCGATGAATCGGTGTGTTTCAGTTCAGAAGAGATAACACCTAAAAAGGATAAAATAATTACTGATCATTCTGTAGCATCAACATCTTATCAAAAACCGAATACTTGTGTTATTCCAGATAATTTCGAAAATGTACAACAAAACGATAAATCATTTAACCGACTCGTAGAAGGTGGATTTGAGTCGTGGAGTTTGAATAGTAATTCATGGAATAAACCAGAAATTTCTACTAAACGACTGCAATCAAAACGATATGCTTTCACAAATATTAATTTATCTACCGCGTATTTATATAATATTAAAGAATTAAGTTATAATGCAAATTCTTCAGTAAATAGTTGGCGGCAAGCAAAACAGCTGTATGAAAACAAGAGTACATCCAATACAGTTTGTGTTAGCGATGAGGAAGTTTTAGAAGACTCTAATTCTGATTCTAATGATGTTATGATGATAATGACTGATAAAATTGTGCCGTTGGTGAGACCTCAGGATTGTAAGTCCGTCGAGACAATGTTGAAGAGGCTGCAAATAGTCAAATCTACCAGTGACATTAAAGATGACGTGGAAGAGTTGTCTTATTGTCTGTCGACATTGAAAATTTCCTACGATGTATACTCGCCAACATTTAGAACACTGAAGAAGTCACGTCTGCCGCCTCCCAATTACAGTATAATTGTTCTAAGGTAAATTAATTGTTTAATTAATCATTGAATACTTTAGTAAAAAATATTTAACATTAGTAGCCCACTATCGTTCAGTATTGTTTGCTTGTAAATTCTTTTGAATTGAAATTCTACAGGTGAATTTTAAGTAAAAACATGCTGCCCTACTAAGTAAAAATACGGTATCTAGATACTGTTCTAGAGTGTGTTTTTTATTTAGAAGGGCACCTTAGAAATTTACAATTGATTCAGTGGGCAAGTGCGTAAGTGTTCACATTTTGGCATTAGAGGTTGCAGATTCAAATTATGTATTGCAATAAAAATGTTCAAGTACTAAAGTTAAAGACTCGGCAAGAGATATTAACAAGACTCATTTTAAATAGGAATCATGCTTACTCTAGTGTACCCCATCTATAGTTTTAAGAGTTGCTTTTGGAACACTTGACACTGAAAAGCTACTTACTTTTGTTGCGCCATGATGTACATCCCTATGATGGGTGTGGAGATGTTGAGGAAAGGTAAATGCAAGACTGGATATCCAGTGAGATGAGTGACTGGTTGACAAAATTTGTTATTTAATAACATCACTTAAAATATTTATGCTATGACTGGTGAAAACTTTAGTTAACTTGGGAGTATGCTCCAATATCAACATACCATGTGATTTAGCAGCAATGAAACAAAAGTAAATTTATATTGTTTATACCAAATATGTTTTTTATATTTTCAGCCATTCATCGCCACTGCCAACTCTTGCGCAGCTATCAAAACTGGGTTCCAGCCTCCAAAACCGTGTGCCGTTTCTTTTTGCCGTCATTTCTTTCGATGCTGTCTCCTTCATACAAATGGAAAATGTTGATTTGCCAACATTAGTAGCTAACAAAAGTGCCTCAAATATTCATTCTTAGAACTCCCATATAATTGTACGAGATGAGTGAATATCTGAGAGTTGTACATCAGATGCCATTATACTTATATAATATCCACGACCCGATTATAAATAATTAATGAAAATATTTAAATCCACCGTCTATGATTGATGTTTACTCTTAATATAAACATAAATAATAAACACGTACCGCTCGTGACATCAGTGTGAAATAATAACCACCATCGTTGTTTGCTTGCGTCTATACTTACAACCAAAGCGACATAACTTAAATCCACTGCAAGTTGAGGACTGACTGTTCATTCATATTTCTTGTTTTTTTGTTCCTTCAGTTCAATAAATTACTTTCAAAATGATAGCTAGAAGTGCCCAGTAGTTAATTTTGTAAATATAATCGTGAAGTTATTTATAACATCTTTTTCCTGCATATAGACACCATATGCCGCCTCCAAGAATCCTTGTCACCCGCCAGTATTAGTGCACTCTCAAGTCATACCTGCACCCCGTAACTCTGCTGAATACATTCTGTACAGTATTTAACGACCTTCCAGGCACCAAAAACCAGTCGGCTTAAAGAATTCAGAAGCATCCATAATTGTAGTCGAGCCAGGGCCAGCATCGCAGCTTCACTTTGTCAGTAATTAGTGGCTCCATGGTCTGTTCTCTTATCCTCTTGTTAAACGAAGTCATACTAACGTATTCCCAAAATGTGCGCAGACATCTGTTCTTAAAGCTTATTCCGATTAAAGCCGATAATAAATATACACCATTTACAAATGGTATTCTTTAATCTTTATGATATATGCTAATAAATTTGCAGTAGCTTAAAATATACAGGTTTTGTATGGAGGTGATTCAGTTGAAAAGAGAAACAATGTTTGAAATAGGACTGAAAATTTTTGATTAGATGGAGTGTTATGAGATATAGCTAGATTTATTTTACCATTTAGATATAATTATGTTATCGTTGTGTAAACAGATTATGAAAATTAAGATATTATTGTTTTTTTTGCTTAATTTATTATACTTTGAAATATTGTAATAAAAATGTTTCTTCTTTATCGCTATCTTCCACACTTCCATCTTCATTTTCTATGGCCATAACTTCATATGCTGTTTCACTTTCAGTCATAATGTAATACCCAGGGTCACATTCATCTACTTCCAACCGATGTAAAAAAATCTTCGGGTACTTTTTCAGTATTATCCTGTATTGTCATACAGAAATCAGGAACAGGAAAGATTCTACTGTAGTTCAGTTTTTTTCGTGTGGTTTACCGTATTTTTGATCGCCTAATTTGCGCCCTTACTTTATTATTAGATAACACGGGTTTCTATCCCGCTTTTATGTAATAATAAAATGTATGGTTGGGTGCTCATTGAGTTGACATAAGAACCGGTCCTCATAAAAACATCATTCTACATAAAATCCTAAATGTATATTAAAATTGTGCAAAATCTACTATATCAATTATTGTCATTAGCTATAAAAATCATTTTATTGTGTATTAAAAGTCAAATACATAAAAAAATCTTCGGCATTATCCTATATTGTCATACAGAAATCAGGAACTTCTAATCTTTCTAAATCTATGTCTGCATCTTGGTTATCAAATAAAACCTTCCAATCATTTACCAATATTTGCACTTTCATTTCTTTACAGACATGTTATCCGTTATATCGAGATTCTACTGTGGTTCAGTTTTTTTCGTGTGGTTTACCGTATTTTTGATCGCCTAATTAGCGCCCTCGCTTTATTATTATATAACACGGGTTTCTATCCCGTTTTTTTGCTGGCCAATATAAGTCATCTGTCGGGTGAATTTAAAACTAAGGTCTTGGCTACAGAAAACAAGAAAATATGTGCCAAATGCTAGTGGGTGGCGCTCTCACTCACCAGATAAGTTATGCTGGTAGATAATAATAATAAAATAAAATAACTCGATGGTGTAGGCAGAGCATTGTACTTTATTTTCATTGTTTGACATTCACTCATGTATATAATATAATATTTAAAATAAATATACTTGTTATTCTTATAAATAAAGCTACCTGTTAAAAATTAGTTACCACAATATAATTATAATCATTTCTCGAAGTTTTAATGTATTGAGACATAAACAATAGCTGCCTAATACAGTATGGTAAACAGTATAGTTAAAAAATAATATACATCATTCATCATTAAAATCTGATTCATATAAAGTTTGATTATATATTTATCCGTTTGATATCGTGCTACTTCCACAGTTACAATATATAAAAAGTTTTAGCACTTAACCACAAAAAGTACTTCACAAAAATGATCTTGATTGATAATTGCTCCGAGACTGTAAGTCCTGGAATCGGTAGCCGTCTCCCGCAGACTTCAAAAGTTAGCTTAAATAATTCACAAGTATCATTTCTGCATGCTCTTACTTCAGCTGCTTTAATATTTTCAGTCAATGAATCTGAATAGAATTAGGTGTAAACAAAATTACTTAAACCTTCAAAAAATGTAAAAATAATATCATTACTTAGTAATTTTATTACTGAGGCTACAACTATTAGGAACAAATTATCAGGGTGATGTTAGTTACATACAACTATTAAAATAATGTCTTTATGGCTTCGGTAATATTATTACATGCGTACAAATTAGAGCAGGTCAACTCAAAAATGATAGTTCAGAAGACCTTTTTTAAATAGTTTCGATGATCGCGTCTAAAGTGGATTTCTTGATCAAAGTTTGCATATATTTTTGAATAAGCGAAACAGTTTTTTATACAAAATCTTATTAAATTATTTTTTTTAGTATAGTCATAAATTGTAGAAAAAAAATGATATGACAAAGAATCTATATTATCTAGAAATATCATAATATTGTTGGGAAATTTAGCAAGAGGGTTAATATTCCACAAGATTATGAGTTGATATAAATTAATATGATCCACGGCCTATTAATAAATTATTATTATAACATAGTGAGGGTACATTTGTATTTCTTAAATATATCTACACCAGAAACTTATTTCTTTGAGCTGATAATATTATTTTATATAATGGTAATAAAAACCATTGTCTTATAAATATTGTTAGGTAATCATAGAA
Organism: Rhyacophila evoluta; assembly: GCA_022683975.1. Taxonomy (NCBI): domain Eukaryota; kingdom Metazoa; phylum Arthropoda; class Insecta; order Trichoptera; family Rhyacophilidae; genus Rhyacophila; species Rhyacophila evoluta. The sequence continues at coordinate 9,407 of JAGVSQ010009548.1, forward strand.
AAAAATAACATTCAAATGATAAATTATATTTTAAAAAATCAAACACTTAACAATTTTTTTTAGTTGTCACAGAATACTTAAAACATTGTTATAGTGCTATAAAAAATACTTTAACGGTGGATGGAATAATAATAAAGCTGTTTATAATAAGTTAAAAAGTAATATAATTATTATATTTAAAAGTAAAATAATAGAAAACAGCTACAAAAATTCTACTATAGAATATTTTGCAGCTATCAAAAATGATATAAGCATTTGTATAAACAAGTTGTCACAGTAGAATTGGTTTAAACCAAATTACACATGGAGAAAAATTGAATTAAACTCATTTGAGAACCTGGCATAGAAATTGACCAATTCACTTATTTTGATAGCTTAATGTTAAATACTTGTTGAGATATAAAGGTTTGTTTGATTGTAGCAAAAGTATTAAATATATATTAATGAAATTAGAATGCTTTCAATGGGGTTTTCCCGAAACTATGCAATGGTGATTTAAGGATTACTAGATAGTTTTTTAGTGTTACCAAAGGTTAATTTAGGAGAGACTGTGATGGACAGAATAAAATTTAAAATATAGGATAAATTTCTTTTGCTTATTTGCAATGTACAGCCTCTTTGTTAAGAAGGTGATAGTAGATAGAATCTCATGTATTGAATCAAATAGACAACCTTATCAACAGTTAGCAATATATGCCAGGAATCTTTATGATACAGACTAAGCAAAAGGCATATATTCCGACATTGTTAACAATATTGCCATAAAATAGCTACATTTATCGATATGTAAAAAGATTAAGTAGTCTATTTTTTATCCCTCTGCATGGAAAGACGTTAGTGTCAGATAATCAGAATCTGCTGTATATTATTTTAATATGTAACACAACGATGACATAAATAATAAAAAATAACGCTGAAATAATTGGACAATTATTACAAAAACATATATTAATAGGTAAATATATGTACATATATTAATAGCTTATAAGTTGTACAAAAAACAATTATAAGGTTAATTCAAACAAAAACTCTAAATATCGATGTCAATATTGAACTATGAGATTATTCTAAAAATATTTAACAAATCTGTACTTAAAATATGTACAGTAAAAATAAGTAGTGGAACATTACTTAAATTAGCACATATTATGTCTTTTATTGAAATATCTCCATAGAGAAATAATAAATTCAATTAACATAATTATATAACTTTCTATAAAATCATTAGGGCCATTAAGTTTAAAACAAAATGGTTGAATAATATATACTTTAACTTGAACAATTCAGATAATTGTATGTTTAAAAAAAAAGAAAACATAAATAAAATTTGAATTTTGTGTTTTATGATTATCCGACAATCTTCTGTTTATTAGATACATGCATGATATCGGATATTTGAAATACACATATTTCAACAAATAATAAGTGTATAGTTAAAATATACATCTGTGAGATGGATAAATTATCATATTTTTATTCAATAAATAAATGTTTATGAGTTTCAAATTCTGACAGATCAACATTATTGAAAAATATAATGAGGTATATTGTGAGTGAGGTGATCCGATGAAAGTATTTGCAAAGAAGTGAAGTAATACTCAACAATTTATGGTAAGAAAAAATATATAATTTAATAGAGAATTACTACTATTGTTAATCTATGGACTATTGTAAAGCATGTGTATACATTAATTGAACTGACTAAAGGCTCAAAACATTTAGCCCAAGGTTTTTTTTACATTCGTGATATGGGATTTTTATACATCCCATGTTGCGGTGGACAATATGTACAAGATTCAATTGAAACATATGGTATACATAATTTGGTTTCGGGTGAGATTCTGTTATAAAGTAAAACAGTTTGTATAATAATAATTTAATAATAAAATAATAAATTAAGTCCTGGTGAGAGGTTAGCGTGCACCCTTTGTAGCCGGAAGATGCATTTTGGAATCCTACAGTTGCAGCATTACTCAAAATATAAAAATTCAGGACAGAATTTTCACTGGGCAAAAGCCAATTTATCCAACCAATTCATGGAAAAAATCGGCAAAATAACTATTTATGTACAATGAAGAGATTCATATACTTCATTTCTGGGTTGCTCATATTCACACTGTTGAGACCCATATGCTTCACATTTAGAGCGAACATGTTAAAAAAAAAAACATTATTTTTCTAATAAAAATTTGTTGTAAAGCTTTTTGTAGTTTTGACTGACAATATGGCAGCCCAAATTACTGGTAAGTAAATTCAAATGTATAAAACAAATATTGATTCAATATAAAATGGAAAAACAATAAATAAATAAGTATAAAAAAAATCTATAAACAAATGGACTTTTAAACTTGTAAACTTGTTTAATGTATTATATATATAGGAGGTATTTTAATGTAGTTTTGGTAAGTTTTGTACGGTGGTAATTCAAAAATGAAGCACATCAATTCAGTTTTGATATTGATAACAATAAATAAAATATAAAATGTCATTGATTGCTTACTTAATTGTCTACGACACATAAACGCGACTTTAAATGAAATAATTGTACATCAAATAATTAAAGTCTATATCGTTGCTGGCATGGTTATAATGAGAACAGAGATAGTGGGCTCATATGAAATTAATGGGAAAAAAATTCACCTTTATAACAAACAGATTTAGAAATCTCTGTTGTAATGAGTAATAAAAAACAATTAATATTATCAACTTAAATCTTCTGTGAACTAATGTTTAATATAAACAAAGCACAGTTATATGTAATACTAGTGCATTCTTGTAGGTATAAAAAGCTGTCTTATTATATTGTCGGTGTACGGTAGAAGACGTGTCACAGATGACAATCTATATGGAAGTGCATATATTTTATTGTCAGACAAATTTACGGTTTCACAATTGTTACATATCGATGGTCCTCCTGAACAATTTAAGAAATGTACGATACATGTTGTCAACTTGTGGCCATCGATATTTGAGATTAAAACTTGGAAAGGTAAACCTAATGGCTAGATCAGATCTAAGATTTTACAGTTTTGAGTTATTCTCTTTAGGGGTTGTGGAATGCGACAAATATCTGAGAATTTCTTATTTATGAAAAAATTGTTATTTCAACAAGTAAAATTGATCTCTCAATACTCATTATATATAATATATAACTGTAAAAAATTTCACAAAAAATTGAGTATTTTCTATGGAATAAACGATTAATCAAGAATAACTATGTTATTTAAATATTAATGGCATCAGTAATGTATTGATAGATTTGATTTCGATAAAACTCTAGGATGGCACGTTAAATTGCGTTGTTATAATGTTCTGTACATTCAATAAAATATTTTCATTCGCTTATTCAAATCAGTGTTTCTCAAACTAGAGCCATGCTTACTGTATGAAGAGGTTTCTGTCATGGAAATATTCAAGTAATTGAAGAAAAATATGTTAACTTTTAAACAACAGAAATTTGTGGTAATATGAAATTTTTGATAAATTAAATAATCAATTCAGTAAATTAATATTACAGTAAACCCCCCTACAACGCAGAGATAGGTGCCACGTTATTCAGGGTTACGTTATAGGAGATTATATGGTGCAAATGGGCGTATTCGTATTTCGGCTGACGTAATCTTTCCGCATCTTGCGGGCAGGGAAGATCAACACGACATTTTATTGATTAGTTTTATAAAATGCGTTAAATATGATAAAAACTACTCCGGGAATATGTTTTATTTCGCAAAAAGATACATATTAATATAAAATGAAAATTAAATTTAAAACCTAACAATTATTGTCGAAAGCAAAAAAAAAGATTTTAAATTGTATAACTATGTATTTAATCACTGCCAGTATCATCTAATATCACGTTACATCGAGACTTTTTTAATACCGCTTACTTGGTGGATTATCACCTGGACTATTTTCTTTGTTGACAAAAATGACTTTTGTCTGCATTTCTTCGTAAATTTTATAATATAGGGCTTTACATATTTCTAAGTGTTCAGTTAATTCGACCAATCGCTCTTTTCAGAAATCGTATTGTAGATTACTACAAAGGAGTAATGTAATCGATCTTTTGAAGCTTTAAAACCGGGAGCAGATTTCTCTGTTTTAGGGACGTACGTTCTGTCTGGCATCTTTTTCCAA
>JAGVSQ010009549.1:0-13543 GCA_022683975.1 Rhyacophila evoluta
ATAATTTAGAATTTAAAATCAATTTCTATCAAGCACCATCAGTCGAAAATATTAAATAGTAATGAATAAAAAAAATACATGCAGGTAAAAATATTAATATGGCGTTTAGTGAATCTTATCCATTGCTTCGTATCACCTGGTTTGGGTACACGGTTTGAAAAACGCTGGATTAAATAAGTGTTTCAATTTAAATTCAATTATTTGCAACGTTAGTTTCACAGTATTTATGATAATACATATGCTTTAAAATGTCAGACACAGTGAGGTAAAATTCATTATGTCGCTTTTCTTGCATATTGGATAAATTCAACGAAGCTTACTTCTGTAAGCAAACTATTGTATATACGAAAAATACAATATTATACAGCATTATAAATAAGTATATTTTATATGTATACATTTAGTGAGATGGAATGACATACTATTTGCTCAACATTTAAAAAAAATTGTAAAGTTCTTAATGAATATCGAAATAGTCCCGATTTTATAATGATCGTTCCGTTTATTTACACATATCATGTTATTCCTAATAAATAAAAACATATTCCTCGGTGGAATTAAACGTACAAAAATGTGTCACTTGCGTATTGAATAAGCATTCAAGGCAAAACTATTTTCTTAAATTTGCATACGAGATGATTTGAATAATAATTTTGAATTACTTAGTTTTATGTTAATCACATCAGTTATGTAATAGAACACGTTATTTGTCTGTATACAAATATTTTCTAGTAAATCAAATGAATTTCAAGTTATTTCTACTACTGGGATAACTAGAAATAGTAAATATGAATTATATAAATTACATAAAACTCAATTTTAACCTAGATATGGTCAGTTTATAAAATGAAAATGATATTTTTTTATTAAATCATTGTTTGCAATGGTAGTTATTTAGTGAACCTGCCCTCAACGATCTTCCACAATAATTCCCACGAAACAGCTATTAGTATATAGTACTAATGCACTGCATAAGTAGACTTTTTTAGATTACATATTTGTAGATAGAATTTATTAATTTAAATATTTGCCAGTCGATTTGTTAGAAAGACGCCATAGCTCGTGTCGAAACCGAGTAATTAAAAGCTATGCATACATTAAAACGCATACCTTGTAATTAACAAAGAACCCAATATAGGTAGTGTCTATTAGTTTGGGCGTGGTTAATTTGCTTACGTGACCGCCATACAAATACAAAGGCATCCATTTCGAGTCTTGGTATCTCATCAATAATCAATTATTTACCTTTGTGATTAAACATGGAAAGGTATAATTATTTAAAACAGTTAAAATAAACAGTTTGAAAAGAACTTAATTTGAAAATATTGAGAATTTTAGATTTAAATGAGATTGTATTTACGACATATCGATACATGTGTTAAGATAAAAATGTACTTCAAACAGTTATGTCGGAACTATTGATGTTGTTTTTACGTATTCATTTTTAATATATCACTATAGGTTTTCATTCAGCATAATGCAATATTTAAATATCTTTACAATTCGTGTTTATAATTTTTTTCAATGCTATTTTAATTGCATTTTACATCGATTAATCAGTGAATTGGCGGGCGCCCGGGAATCGATCAATAACGGATATTATGGGCTTGATTCACATAGCTGCATAGAAATCTACTTCATTACAATTATTATCATCGCCGTGCCGTATCCACTACGAAAGTGAAGCAAATGGAGCTCTATTACAACCTTTAACCTCGTTTTTACAAGGATTTGTGGTAGGACGATTAAATGATCAGCCATTTAGTTAGGATAAATTTAAAAACCTCTATACATTTACGAGATTTGAGCCCGTAATCTCTGGTACTTAATCGCACGCACGCTGAACAACTCTTATATCATAAATAAACGGTTGTTGGCCAATCACGTAATTCATAAGATATCTGTAAATGCACACGTTGAATTTAGAGATTTCTTTACATCTTCACCCAGAGCCAAAATACTATTTTTTAATGTTGTCTGCTTAATTATTACACAGTTTTTTCTCGTCCCTTTACCTTTGATAATGTATAGTTATAAATAATATTAATTTAGATAGTTACATATATCGATATAATTATTCTAAATACAAAAAACCTTTCAGTCAGGTCAACTAAATCGAAAAGCACGCGACTTATGCGAAAAGGAGCTTAAAAGCTGTACCGGTATTTCAAATCCGATATTATTAAGCAAAGCACGCTCGGATATATAATATTTAATATTAGTTCCGCGAGGTATAAATTGTGTTATAATTATTATTTAGATAGAAACTGTAGTGAAATTCTCAACACGGCTACTGTGTTAGTAAATTCTTGTTTACAAAACGATACTGTTATAATTGTATATCGGTTTACTTCGTCTAAAGGATTGCAACTAATTGAATTCTAGGTTAGAACGCCTTAATGGTTTTAAGAAGGTGAATTAGTGCTAAAAAGCTGTGTGCAGTGTTTCAAATTGGTATTACAATTTGTAGATGTAATATCATTTCGATTAGACGAGTTTAATGAAAACTGTCAGCGAATGCTATTACATAAATAGATTCAATCGATTGCTACGTTTATTGCTGTGAAGAAAAATAACTAATAGTTTTTAAGCTGAGGTGATTGATTATATAAATTAATGCAACTTAATATTTCTAAGAAAATCTCGTCGTTAGATCAATATTTATTAGTTTTTCGTAATGTATTTTGTAGACGATCGTAAGTATCGACTGCAAGCGATCCATCATGATTAGTTATTTTCATCAACAGGTAATAGTTTTTTAACTACAGTGATGTCTTGAATGCGTTAGGGGCATGTTTAGCATCGTTCGGAAAAAGTATATTTTGAAACATTTAACATACTGTGTAATATGCATATTTATTTTAATTGAAGATAGCTATTTTGATGATGCACAACGATTATACACACAAAATTCTTCATTAACTTATTGCATTTATACCTTTTTATAAAGTTTATTTTTAAATATTAAATGTCCTTATATTGTATAAAACTTTTATATACAATATACGAACAATGCTACCTGAATGTTATAAAAATATGTATTTCTTCGTTAGTGAATTCCTCACGGTAGCCAAGAGGTGACGGTGCAAGCTTCAGTGCCGAATATTGTGGGTTCAAATCGCACTGCTAATAATTTTTTCAAATTGAAATGTGTAGAATTAGATACTGAATAAGTTAGGTAGTTGGCTGACAACAACTTCTCATAAAAAATCATTCAAACGAAGTATTAATATTGATTTTACTACATTTGTGTTGGGCATCTTCTCAGTGGCCATAAAAATGTACCAATTTTAGCTCGATAGATTTAAACCTACGATCACACCAAAATTATAAATGTATAATCAAAGCTTAACCCGAATAAATCAATGGTCTAATAAACGGATCTATGTCTATCTAGTCCGGCGTGGGAGTCTGGCGACTAGGTCTCGACAATATATTAAACCTAGTCGTATACCATACGAATATATCAGGGTTGGCCAACAATTCGATCACAGGCTATAATCCGGTGGATAAAAACATGTCAGTCTTTTCAATTAAATTCCTGAATTATATTTACATACTTACGTGAATTATCATTTTCGTATCCTGAAATAATTACATTTGTACATATCGTCTGAGTTTGACGAACACTTGTACAAAAAAATCTTTAATGTTGAAATTATCCGATTAATATACCGTCTTTGTTGATCTATCAGAAGACGGTGTTACATTCTCGTTATTTTTATGTATGTTTTCTTTGATAATATGACGATAGATTGAGAAAATAATATATTTTTCACCAGTGCAGTGAAAAAAATTAAAATGCATTCACTAACTAGTCGATCACAGTCCCAAAAAAGTTGTCCGCCCCTGGTATATATTTATATTTATGATTTTACCGTATGGTCTTCCACGATGCGACCGGGTCGTGAGAGCCATGGTCGCGGCATGCATGCTCATGTTAGCAAATAACTCGATCGAATAAATCATACAACAGTGCAAGAGCAAACATGTGAAAATCACCAACGCTTTGATGTATTGCGAGAACCGATTTTGAAGTATTCGATATGCGTGCAGCATGGACACAGTACAGCTGTTAACAATGATAGATATCGGTCTTGTTGTATTTACGATGTGTCACGGTTAAAGATGCGCAAAGGTTAAAATATGATTGCAACCCATTGATGTCTATTTATTTTGCTGTCTAACTCAAAACCATAATACAAAAAACATGGTTTACGGTATATTTAATAAATTTTGATACTTCATTCTTTTTCGTATTGGTTAGTTACGTTGATAATTAAGCTTTACAGTTGAAATATCTTACCTAAGAGGCCGATTATTACGTGCATATGCTTTAGTGTCGGAGATCGTGGATTCAAATACTACAGTTCCATAAGCGGGAGAATAAAAAGATGCAAGAGTAGGTACCCATTGGATTGAAAATGGATTCTCAAGAAAAACAAGTGATAAAGATATTTTTTTTCATTGTGATCGATATGATCCATAAAAGAAAACGTGGTTAAAAATATCTTCACAAATTAATTTTGAGTTTCTTTTACGTATATATTGTTGCTTAAATTTTTTTTGTGATAATGTACCTACATCAATGTATTGAACGCATTTATTTAAAATGTATTTATTACTATAAGTCAATCAATGCAGCTTTGGCAAAAATGGAGCTTCAAGTTTATGTGAAGCTTGACAACAATATAATAAATTCATTGCAGTTTTTATTCAGACTACTTATACAAGTTTGTTTATATCTTCTTCTTCTTCCATATTCGCTACCTAAGTGGACCATATGGACACCACGTCCCGCATCCGAGAATTCCTGTCGTCCGCCACTTTTCTTGCGTCCTCCCAGGTCATACCTGCATCCCGTAACTCCGTCGAATAGATTCTATAGATAGTATTTAGCGGCCTGCCGGGACGCCAACGACCTCTTTATATCAGTTTATGAAAAAATTAAGATGCGAGGAAAATATTTCTGGGTGGGTGCAGTAATAGCAGAATTTTTATGTCATCAAAAGCTTTAATTAATAATATGCAATATAAATTTAAAATAAATAATGACGTTATGTCTACTATTTTTAATTTATTCGGTGTACATTTGTGTATTTATTTCATGTTCTAAAATTTAGTAGACTGGCAACATCATTCAGTTTTAGATGCAATGTTATTATAAACACAACAATAATATACTTATGCCGTTAAGAGCTATCGTGCTAATACGTCATAAGTTCGATTCATAATATGTAACGGGTTCGTGTCTCGTCGAAGTTTTAAACGATCAACATCTCAGCTCCAGTCGTAAGTCATAGGAAAACATAAACGTATTTCCCGTACAGGTGAAAACTGATACAAGTAATACAGTTTGGTTGCTTTGGACCGTTATTTGGCACAGCGCCAAGGAAAATGTGTGTAAGTGTGTGGATCCCATTAAAATGTATTAAATGTCATCAAAGAATCTAGATCTACACAGTTAATAAATGTAATGGTAATCATTCGGATTATTAATGAGATAATTGGCGGTAGCACGAACTAAAGCTACTCAACGATAATTTTTATAAGATGGTGTTGCAGCTTTACGTTTCGTGTCGAGCTTTCGAATTTGCCAACGTTTTTTAGGCAACTGATATTTTTTAATATCCGAAGTATTAATTTTTTCCAAATTTCACTAAGGTAAATTCCGAAATCAGTATTATAAAATCATACACAGAGAACTCAAATAAGATCTTATTATATTGAGAGGTAGTACTCAATATACCGCTGGCTCAAAGTTTTACTAACAGGTCAGTTGTCAGCTAATTAAAATGGCGCGTTGAAAAGCGATTAATTTGCTGACTTCTAAATACATAAATTGGTGGCGAAGTTATAAAATGAAAAACGACATGAAGATGTTACTTTTATAGCAGAAAAATAATGAGAACGCATGTCAAAAGGGCAGCTGTAATATCTGTATGACCTTGACGAGTTATTTCTTAGTGACGAAAGAGTTTATTACTATTTATTGCCGACATATTGTTTTGAGGCCGTATTATCTTAAAGCAATTTTTATTTAAATTTATGCATATTTGCATTTGTGTATGTTTTAAGATTAATTAGTAACAATGCACAATTCGTGACACTATTATATGTATTTATGAGAGAAGTTTAAGACTATGTATACTCAACCATCTAAATATTTAATTATTGCAATATATGTAATAGGTATATATGTATATTTATTATGCTTTTTTCTGTTACAAAAGTGTGTAAGCTGAAATAGAATGAAACTAATGTATTTGTACGAATTTTAATTTTATTTATAAAGAATGTAATCATACGTGTCCTTTATTAATGAAAGCTTTTTTTTCTTCCAGGTAAGTCAACCAATTACTATCTACAAGTAACTATCTATGCTATTACAAGTTATGAAGGCGCGATAGGGTAAGTTATCAACAATATTATAATCACTTTTACGAAGGCATACTTAACTAATCGTGTCGTCAAGTTAGTGCCTGGTTTAAACATTAGCAAGTTTCTTATACGAATACTTCAGCAAATAGTACGGTCAAAGTGCGAATGGGCAGAGAAAGACACAACAGGTGATGGTCCGCTGACACAGTAACATAAAAGCTTGAATAGCGGTTATGATGCCTTGGTACACCCACCTTGAACGATGGGCGTTACAGTATGAATTATTATTGATACGAACGAACGGTGTGCAATAGTATAACTTATATTGAGTGGGTTATGTTGGATTGTACCTAGTTCAAGTTATGTAACCCTGGTATTATAGAAAAATATTACATATCAATTTAAAGCTTCTGGAAATATTCGTATCGGGAAAGGTCTACAAGCTTAAAATATAGTAAAGATAGAAATTTAATTGTTACGATAAAAGATTTGAAAAGGATTTAGGCAAGTACGAATGATTTCTATAGAGCGTATTGTCCCATGGCACTTTTGACTATGACCTATAGTCTAAATTATGTTTATCGTAGGTATTGGTTATACCTAGGAATGATTTTATAAAAGCACAGTTTTTTTTTTTGCGTCAGTAATTAAATACAGGTAGAGGCTTTTATACTATATAGATTGATAAAACAAAATAATATACATAGTTCAACTATGTCAGGTGCAGCCACAGTTGTAAACGTGTAATTAGTAGTGAACATTTTTTTTTATTTTATTAACTCTAATGGCCGTATTTTAATGACTAAATAGACATTTCAATCAGTTAAAATGGGTACGCTGGAAGAGTAACACGATAATGATAATAAACTATAATATAAATACGCATTTTATATAAATACTCGTACTTCTACTGTGGCCAAAGCTTTTTTCTGCGAGCTTTTGAAAGTTTATTGATTGGTCATGGTTTATAACTAGTGTGTGGCTAATATTATGTATTATACTATTTAATACTAAAGCAAGACGTCTAGTGGAGTTTCGTGAGTACTATTGTCAAATTATGTGGTATTATTTTGGATTATTCATCGTTTATCTCCATCGAACGGTTCTGCTACCGCCGTGAATGTAGAGTTCGGTGTATGAACAGCAATACTAAACTATTTATTTGTAACCGAATATACATTATTCAGTCCCAACAATGGTGATAAAATCACTAGGGCGTGTAATCACCAAGTGACGAATGCACTTCAAACGCAAATCTATACCGTCAACTGCATTCAAGAAAACTGCGCAGATTCTGAACAAATCACGGTCGAAGAATGAGCACAATCGTTTTTGAGCACTCGAACATGATTTATACCACGGAATCGCATCGTTAAGATATTATCGTAGGATAAAGCTACGATGACAATGTGATTTTGCGAGAAATAACCTTGTAGATTGTAAAATATGTAGGTTAAAATATGAACTCGTAAATGAAATAGGAAGGTGTCTCGAAAGTCTTCTTTGAATTAAAAGTTCTATAATCAAATAACGGATAGGTAAAATATGTCAATATTTTTCAAAATAGCTTTTATTCGATTATCTAAATGTATACAACTTAATACACGTTCTATCAAAAATATGTAAGCTGAAAATATCGAATTAGTTTCTAAATTTAGCTTTTAAGTTTGAAATAAAGATGGCTTGTGAAATTTGTGACCAGCAAAAGGAGCTTCCACTCAATCAATTTTACTGTTTTTTTTTTAACAACTTGTCAAATTAATGCCACGATGAGTAAATAAAACAATATTTCAAGTCTTTATGCACTTCAAGATTGTAATATTTTGACGTTGGATTAAAATCATTAAATAATCGTTTTATGTGCCCCCTATAAATTTGTTCAGTGTGGGTTCCGTCTTTTTAAATTTCCAGACGATATGTATCCACACAGTGTGAAGATAGTCACTCCACAAGTGAAGTATATGGATCTCTACACAGACAATTTTTCACGAAAATTGTTAGTCAGACAATTGCTCAACTCAATGGGCATTCATTCCTGCGCTTTTGGATATTTTTTTAATCTGACATACGTGATAATTGAAACTTTTGGATTACGCTACTGGGGTGACGAAAAAGTATTAATTTTGTATTGAAGTACAGTTTTTGAAACATATTTCTTAAATGTTTTCGTTCGCTTTCTTCTAAACAGGTGTAAAATATCTGAAACTAACCACGTATTATCCGTAATCGTTGCCATTTCTCCCCAGATATTTTCTTTTAATTAAGCAAGAGTCACCTCGTCTGAATATCAATAATCGTTCAACGAACATTTTACTAGCAGCTGGTAAGGAGATAAAGAACGCGTGAGATGTTGCCCTATCCTACTTGAACCATGTATTTTAATTGAATTCAATAAAATGTTGCAACGCTGTTGTGAAAAAGTCGTGAATAAAACTAACCGAAAAAAACTTTTGGGACGCCCTGTATAATTTATCAGTTCAATCATAGTTCTTGTCGAAATCTATCGTACAATGGAAACAGTAAAAACTAATATTTGGGTACGATTTGTTTGACAATGGTACGTACTGTCTCTGCAGGCGGTGTGAAATTATCAGCAAAAATATCAAAAAAATACAGACAAAACGATAGCTATTATATTCATAGAGAAAACAAATTAAAATAAGCCCTGAAATTTCGTGACGAAAAAAAATGTGTATCGCTTTTATGCATACCATTTATAGACAACAGTGGTTTTATGTAAACGTTTATTTAAGATGTGCCATGATAATCATCCGTTATTTGGTATATAACTATTTAAATGAAGGTCTCCATGCTATAGTTTTTGTTTATTTTACTGACAATAGTAATAAAATTCACGCTTTCTTTGTCAGATATCGGTTTCTAAATGGTAAGATAATAAATGCAATTATTTATATTAGGTATATATAAAAAAAAAACATAAATCCAAACAGGGAGGTCTCTGAAATTCGACTCGAAATCAATTAGTGGGCGGGTATACAATTAATTGTTTAAAAATTATATGTCTATATCGTTGGTCTATTATAAAACCTGCATATTGTTCAATCCTTTTCCTATAATATTTGCGTTATCTATACATGTACTACAACTTAAAACACTACATGAGTGTCAAGAAATATTAGCAAATTGTTTGTTTTATTATTAGTGGGTTATATTCAAATAAATAAAACCGATATTAGAAGAAGCATCATCGTTAGAAATAATATATTTAAGACACGTAACTAATATTGATTATATAATCAATAATAAGACTTAGATAAGTGGTTTTTAATTATTGTATATTATTAGATCAACTTTTGATTAAATCTAATAGCTGAAACTGGTATGTCAAATAATTAATAGCAAATGTACGGAACTAGATAATGTTATAAATAATATATTACGTATTTACATATAATCAGACAATGAAATATAGAAGTAACATCCGTACATTACTATTAACTGTATATTCGAGTAGTGTGAACAAAACAATTTACATTCGCAAAAGCTGTTCACAAAGCTAAGCCGATTCGCAGATATTCTGTCTCCGAAGCTTACAAGCTCACAATAAACATCTCGATACGATTCCGCCGCCGGCGATTGTGGGTCCCATTCTCAAGTGGGTATACGCTGCGAAGGTCTGTCCAAAGGCGGGCGGCGACACACTGACCGCTCTTCGGAGGCTTTCATTGCGAGTCACAACGCCGCAACGGTAATGCTGAGATTACATTAATCAAAAGCTCCGATAAAGCCACGCCGAGGTGGATTTTGCATTCTGCGTCTACGAAATGCGATAGACGTGAGGTATAAGTTTGCGAATGATTTTGTATTGTGAATTTCTTAATCAAATAGAAATGGAATGATATATTTTACTCCACTGTTTTTAAACCTTGCATACTTTGCATGTGAAGAATATGACAGAATTTTTCTCATGAAAATTGTATGTCAGCCAATAATAAAACACATTAGGTTACAATGATAATGCATAAAAAATTTCAACTCCAGACACTCTGCATATACTTACTATTTTTTTTCTTCTTCCATACCTGATCTGTATGGAGTATATATTGTATAATCGTGGATAAAGTGGAGCGTATATACACCACATGTTGCTTCCAAGAATCAGGGTTCAAAGAATACTATCGTATCCTTCCTTATAATTCCAAGGCATCTACAACACGTGGCCGAGACAGGTCTAATGCCCCCAATATAGTGTTGTATTAATGAATGATCGCATGAACTGTTATATGATTTCTGTGTTTTATCTATTCTGAAAGATTTCAAAACTAAAATTGACTAAAAATCTAACCCATCACTCGTGTATCTTAACTTGTTCTAATTAAATCTTTACAAATCCAATTTAAAAACATAACAATATACGAGTATATTATTTTAATACAAATGTCTAATATTTTACATTACGGGGCATTTGCTTTAATATCCAATCTAAACGCATCCTAAAGCGTTTACAACTAACGTCCGATTATTTCAAGTATCGTTGTTAATATTTTATAAAACATAACAGTTAAATTATAACAGGGGTTTAATAAGAATGAGGAGGTATTTTGAAACTGGACACCTCGCAGAGGCGCGGAGATGCATTTGAAAGATAGTGCGAGCCTTTCGGATGTGCGAAAGCTAAAAATAACAGCCTGGTTACAAATAATATTACCGATACTTGTACAATTTTTTTTAATATCTAATACATACACAAATGAATCTTAAAATTATTTTAACATATAAATGCTCTAGTAAATATGCTTTTCACAATATGACATGTGTTTCGATGTAATATTTTTTACAAACATTACTTTCAAGCCCATACAATTTTGGCACTATTACTAAGCATAAGATACTCCACATAACACGCATTTGATGGGGAAAATGTGTCTAAGAAATAAAGCGATTGACAAGTTTAAGAGAACTCTAAAGACATTTTGTGTTGGGTGTATGCTTCACCCAATGGGAGGAATACATGACGAATAATAAGGGTATTTTATTCCTCAAATCGCTCTCTTCAATAGATCCTATGTAAAACACAAATAAGTTGAGTTTTGATATGTTTAACATACAAATACGATGCATTGCTAAATACAACTAAAATGTAACGAAAAAAAACACACACAAACTAAATATCGACCACATTTCATAGCCAATACAAAATATATCGTTGAAATTTATGAAAATTCAGTTACAAACTACTACCGTTTTGTTCGTAATAAATAAAAAAAAAAGTATATTGAAAAGGGGATAGTTATCTTGTAAATACCGTGCATATTCACCTCTTGCAGACCGCGCAACGCACCGGTAGTATGATTATAGCATTATGAATCAGCTGGACAGGTACATAAACATTAACAGAATATCGTATTATACTCGTTCACTGACAATGTAGGAATTACGGTGTGTTTAACAGGTGGAAAGATATGCTAATGCTCGTTATACTTTACCTATTTGTCAACCAAGGAATATTTACCTCCTCATATTTCCTGTGCTTCTAATATGATACGTATTTACGAAACAATGTGCGTTACTTAAACTGGAATATATTATATTAATTGCGTATACACACTTCTTTGTTCACACTACTTGTAACACAACATTCAGTATATTTACTACGTTTTTAAAATACAATTATGCCAATTAATAAAATCTTTACAGTTTTTAAAGATATTGGTAAGTTAGCAGGTCCTGGAGGTACCATCTGGTGGCTATACGATTTTCGTATAGGTTCATTATACTAAAGAAAGAAAAAAGACGATATACATAAAGCTTAGAGCACATTAGTCAGATTAGAATTTTGTGGAATATTTTGAATAATTTTACCAACTGTCTAATCAATTATTTAGAAAGTCTCTATACGTATAAAATATTTCTGAAATCCTCTTAAGTTCAATTTATTGCATGGGCTTTTAATTATCGCACTGTATAATTTTTTGATACTATAATTTACATCACTAGAAAACTCGAATTGGAATAAATTTGTTACATTTCGCAAACTAATATATTGATAGTGATTCTAGGGGAAGCTTTATACACGATTTATTTAATAAATGTATAGAAGATTATAAAATTTTAATAAAATTGTATTTACAATATGTTTGGTTTAACGTTGTAATAAAGTTGGCTTAAACAATTCTGAGATGTGTGTGCATGCTAAAACGGTGAACATAATACATTATTATAGGAAATAGCTTACGCTTAAACCAAAGAATTAGTAACGTTTTAGTGTGTGCTGTTCATTGAATGTTAAGTATTCATTGTTGTTTACCACGAGATGTAAGCAAGCCCTCTGCATGCGCAAATAATAATTGTTAAGAGGAAGTGATCAATGCGGTCTTTTAAAAGTAAATCCTCGAACAACAAGCGGCCAGCAATACAGGAAGGAGAAGAGCAGAATGGACAAACAAAGGGCGGCTATGCACAGGAATTCGTTAAGCTTAGAGCAAAGAGAATTACACATGCGCTGTTTGCCGTTTCATATGTTGAAAGCATGGGAAAATTGCAGCCATCTCCGTTAACTGAAAAACCTTATTTGTTTATACTGAGGTAATTTTACTTTTAAATTTCACGAGTTATTTCATGTTTTTTTATTTCAATATCGTAAATTAAATTTTGCATGAATAAAGAATGCATAGCACATATTGAATATAAGGGAATGTATCCAAGATTTTCTTTGTAACATTTGTTTACTGTTCCACGGCGTGAAGACTTATTTTAAAAATGTATTATTTTGAAAAATATTTATCAGCCGATCGTTTAGCTTATTGATAATCAGATCCAGCACATTTTTTATTTTAAAAATCTGTATACACCTGTGGAACTTAAGCTGGATAGATTCGTACCAAAATGTTTGCTTACATCTTGACATCGAGAACAGCAAAATTATAAAACCTCTTGGAGAATGTTAAGAATAATATCAATTAAGCAATAATATTATATCCAATAATCTATTGACTCCATTATTATTTCAAAAGATTAAGATACGGTATAAACTGTGTTAAATGTAAGCATTGAATAAATAGACCAAATATTTTTTATTGTGATAGACAACTGTAATTCTATATCACATTTCAATATTTTTTTCTGACTATAATAATATTTTTTTACGACGAAATCGATAAATAAAATATCACAGATCATAAAATGTTAAACTTGACACTCT
>JAGVSQ010009551.1:0-13542 GCA_022683975.1 Rhyacophila evoluta
TGTCAAATTAATGTTAATGTATAATAACTACATCTAGTTACTTCTCTATATTCTAGGTTCACAAAAAGTCCATTGCACACGCATACATTTTTATTTACAAATGATGTGGTGTGACAGAAATGTCAACGTTATTACATTCATTGACCGTTATTGATTTGATAAATTGGAAAAACATGGCATTTATTTCAAAAAATCTATTGTTCTTAATTTGTAAATTTTGATTAGTAAAATTGCATTTTTTTTCAATAATCGCGAATCTTTTGGGCCCACAAAACCTCCAGCTGACCTCTCTATGCTCATTTGATTGTTTATTATTTTTAACAACTGGAAAAGGGTTTTGATGGAAAATACGACTCCTGTTTGTCAATGTCGTATTGATTGTAATAGAAATAAATTTTGGCGTGTAATAAAGATATCCACGTGAAAATTAAAAAGTTTTGACTGTAACACAACTTGATTTTGATTCCATTCGCACGCAGATGTCAACCGCCAAAGCTTTGACCAGAACAAGTACGCTGCTCTAAAAATAACTCACTTCCGCAATGTGCGTGTTATACTAAATTCTTTATTCTCGCTTCACTGGTAAAGCGTTTCGGGCCCTGACAAATTCTACTATCCTATGCGAAAATATACAGTTTAATGATTCGACCACCTTGGAATCATTTACGCAGAATCGACCGAGCAGATCAAATATCATATTAAAACGACCCGACAAAACTCCGTTACTAATCTGTCAATTAATTGATTTGCCTAAATTATATTTAATTCATTCGTCCAATACGCAAAGTCAGCTCAAATAATCAATATTTTTATGGCTAAATGCTTATTAAAAATTCACGATTTTGCCAGTGTATTTTTAAAATCTATCTTTATGGTAACGTAGTTTATCTTATATTTTGCCTTTCGGAGCACATTTAACATCACAAGCATACATTAAGTACATGACCGAGTCGTGTTAATGTTCAAATTAGGCACTGGACAAGGGTGCCTAAATATGATGAATTAAATAAATTCGCCAGTATTTTCTACGTGCAATGAAATTTGCATAATTAAAATAAGTCTACTATAAAACTATGAGATCCTTATAACAAATATTTAGAAAAAGGGTAATTTAGTATATAGTTCGATATTTATTTAAAAAAAAAACTTTGTGCAAGGGCGCTTCCTACCCACGGCGCGGCATCGATTGAATACCACCTGTGCAGTGTTACAAAACGCACTAACTATCTCGCATAGTGATGATCGTATTATAATCCGGCAATGGTTATGGGTGTACTCAATTACATCATGGGTTTATAATTCGATTTATGTTGAAATCACAATAAAACTCAAGTACTCTTCAGTAGTAAAAAATATGAAATATCTGTCTAATTCATAAATCTAACAACATTCCTATTAGTGAGCAATCGAAAAATCGCATTTCATAATCGACTTCGATGATGAGTCCTTTGGCAAATATGACATAAAATTAATAATAGAATATTATCCCAAATTGTCACAACATTATGAATATATTAGTATGTGTGATAAGTTTGAAAGTAGACAACTGGCTTATTTTCACAGAAATTTACAAGCCATTTTACAGCAGTGTACGGACGAAATGTGGAATCACGCACCGTCAGTACCGTATCCCAGAGCTAATATTAAATATAATTTAATCGGATGTACGCATTGTTATGTGCCCAGCAAAAATATCGCGTGCGTTTTCTAATTATTTGAACGTTCTTCGACGTGATTTTACTGTCTGGCAGTGTATAAGGACAGTTTGATGAAAATAGTGTACTTACTGCCCAGAGGCTGGTT
The DNA here is from genome assembly GCA_022683975.1 of Rhyacophila evoluta. Classification (NCBI taxonomy): domain Eukaryota; kingdom Metazoa; phylum Arthropoda; class Insecta; order Trichoptera; family Rhyacophilidae; genus Rhyacophila; species Rhyacophila evoluta. Next base: position 1,804 of record JAGVSQ010009551.1, read on the forward strand.
ATACCAAGATAATGTATGGTTTTAGAAGACACGTCGATACAAATGCATATAATAGTCGTGCACTCTTCAAACGCTGCAGTGTCTATATCTCTGGATATACACATGCTGCATCTTGAATTTGAAAATGGCGATTTAACTTACAACGCTCAAATCGGTTCTACATATGAATCAATAGTAACTTTTTAATCTACTTATTATAACTCGACGGTTTCTTTGGTGGGTAAGAAGTAAGGGTGCGCGATTCGCTAACCAGATGTTGCGGTTTCAAAGCCTGCAACTTTTCATAATTTTCAAAGAAATAAAACAAGCGCCTGCTCAACGTTTTGGGCTGATTACAAATTCTAGTGATAAACATCTGACAAAATAACTCTTTACATTGCGGAGATTCATATAATCCATATACTTGTGAAGTTGACATCTTCACACTGTAAAGATAAGCATGGTTCACTCTCGGAGCTGGCATAATAATTAGCCATTTAGACTGTAAAGCATAGCCATTATTTATTTAATATAACGCAAATGATACGTTGACCATAATTCAATTTTTTATGTGGTTTTGTGTAGGAATTTCCGCAAAAATGGGAAATATTTCATAATCTTAGTTTTTTAATTGATAATAATTAATTTAATAATAAAATTAAATTAGTCGAGATTTCATGGTAATATCACTAACTACAGTTGATTATGAGAAATTTCTTTCGCCCTGTCTTAAGTTAACAGTTATCCCCATACAAGTTTTATCATTAATAGTATAAAATGGATCTATTAGCAGCTTTACTTTGATTATGAGTCTGAATAACTAAATAAACCTGTAGTCCATGGCTATTTTCCAGTGTTTTTTTTTTAAATATCGCTCTGCTTGTTTAACATTTTTAAATTCATAAAATACAATCATTGCTGCTAACGTGAATAAGTCTTTCTAGAATTTAAAGCTACAAAATATCAATATCAATACATATTATAATTAAGTGCTAGACAATTCATCCTATGCATGCATTGATTGAATCTCTTACAGTGATCAAATATTGAAAAACTTCAGTATTATTGACTGCGAATAAATTTAGTATATTGCATTTTACTTGTCGTTGAATGACCTTTGGGTGTGATCTTCTGCCAAAAACACAAAGTTTCATAAATAACGCATTTTCAAAATCCGTTTTTAATTAACGCCAATTACCACGGCAGTGTCCTTATTTCCTTATTTTATAATTTTCTATTTTCGAGTGTCAAATCAGTTTATTTTTGCATGTTCTCAAAAATAACAAACAATATCCACATTTTTTTCATTGATCTGAATCAATGTGATCTATTGTTGCCAATGTACAAATATTTTTTCTTAAACAAAGAAACTTCTATCGTTACAAAATACATAGTTTGATCTTTACGTTAGTAAGTATATAAGTGTGAATTTATGTGTTTTTTTTCCTTCAAATACCATACTTAAGAATTGCCTCAAAATACATGTTATTTTTAACATGTCAATATTATTATTTAAATATTTTTAAGTGCTTGTAGCTTCCAAATATAAATTAAACGTAAACTCAACATAAAAATACATCCACTTAAAATGCGAAATTAAGCTGTATACTCGAATGTTTACTATTTAGCAGTTGGTACATTGTTTTATTTACTAAGAGGGCAGTAAGTGTTTTTTATGTTGGTTAAAGTGTTCCAAATATCTCAACACATGGTTTACGGGGCGGACAAATTTGTGCGTTTCAGAAACCGTGTGTTGCGACGGTGTGCACATTTTTGTGCTCGTCGGTAACATTCAACTTGTTTCATAAAAATCACACGTCTGGCTTTATTGATACGCGCTGCATATTTTGGAGTTTGTGGACAAACTTTAGGTTGATTAATCAATGCGTTCCAATTTCATACATGTGTGTCACATTTTTTAAAAAATATACCTCGTAAACAATGTATTAACCACCATACACTGCGCTGTTAGAAGTTAGGTTTCATGAATTTGTCATAAAAAAATCTTAACACAGTCTATCGATAGTTGGTCATTATTTCTTCATTGCTTTTGAAATAAATTTAGTATATATATGACATTATAAATCTTGTCACTAATGGATCTCAAATATTTATGTGTAAAAATCTTTTTAAATTTAGAATTTACATTATTAACCCGTAAACTCGAAGAATCTCATATTGCCATAGCAAAAACATACAATCCCATCTCTAAGCAAACATAGCATCCAAATTTGTAACAAGCCTCATAAACTTGAATACAATCCCAAGCGATCAATTAAATTAAACTTTGGCGAGAAACACATGTAGCGTTTATAATTGCTGGATATTCTATTTTTTATATGCCCATAGACCGTATATTAACGAAAATCTGGAAGACAATAACAAGACTCTCTCTGAATGACATTATTTATTGTTGCCAGTATAAAAATATTATAAAACCATTATTACAATGTAATTGGTAATCGTTTGGTGTATCGGGTGTTATTACGTATTGTATCCATTCACATGTAAATCAAATATAATATTTATTTTATGATAAGTATACAATTTAAATCAATTAGTTTAACATATTATTCATTCTATGTTATATGTGTGTACATTGTGAAATTCCACCATCACTAAAAAAGCGTTCTATCGGCCATGCGACAATTGATTATGTAAATAATATAATTATTTGTTGCTTTTTAAGTATATTCAGTGTGTATTAATATTTGTTTATTTATGCTGAATATATCTTTTCGTAGTTGGATGACAATTATTTTGAAAAAATAGTGTTCGAGAATATTTAAAAACAAAGTAAAAAATTGTTTCCTTCCATCTTTCTTCTCCTTTCGCCATTATCAGAACGTATAATTATAAATTACGCCATTATCCTTGTTGTAAACTATTTCATATTTCACCATACAGGAATATTTCCAAAAACTATAAATAAATATTTCAATTGTTATTGTCGTAGCTATTTCAATGCCGTGACAATGAAAAAGTCTTTTTTAAATATATATATAAATCATTGATTTTGATTATTTATATCAACGTCGGCCAAACAGCACAGTAACGTGTCGAAGTAAAATTTATTTCTATAAATTTTACTTTAAAATCGTATAACATTGGTAATATTAGAGTACTAAACTAATACGGCGATATACACCATGTTTAATAAACTAAATAAATGATCAAACGAAATATTACATGCTCTTCTAATTTCTGAATTATATCCCTCATCAGACGTTGGTCCTATCAATAAATAAACTTCATTATTATAATTTCATTTGATAATGTAACTCAAGAAGAATTGCGCTGTTGTTTCTAAATAATAATCATATTATAAAACTTCCTTTTTTTCTCAACTGAAACTTTAAAGTCTATTGAACATTCATCCAAGTAAACATTTGTTTTTTGAGTCATCCACTGGCAGCAAATTACGTTCACTATATTATGCAATCTACTTCAAAGTTAACGATATTAAGAACATACGTTGATGTGATTATAAGATATCAATAAATTTCACACCCCGTGTAGCTATTTTTAACACCGCCGAGCGTACAATTTTCATCAATCTACCGTTCTTTGTTTTCGTTGTTTTCATCAATATAAATCATGGAAATTTTATTATACTACATTATTTAACACATTATATTCATTTGGTCAGTTTTACAATATAATATTTTATCCTTGATATTTCTACAAATAACAATGCAGATTAATCGTCCAGCGATTTATGTGAAATGACCATTGTGTTGCCAGTGTGCAAATATATATTCGGATTATCTAGATCCGAGGCATTTTTGTTTTTAATTTTCTGTGTATACTATTTGCATAGATATACGAGTAGATTTATCAAGCTATTGCTCTTGGTCTATCAATGGACGACTCACTAACTACAAAACGCCAAGTGAATTACCCTGATAACATATTTCAAGATATCAGATTCTGAACAATATTTCGATTTGTAATCATTTCTATAAGTATTTATTGCTCGTCTAAATATTGGTTAAAGTTTTGCAGACTCCATATTGAAAGATAATACGATCTACACCAAAGATTTTATGAAATATTCATTTATTTGTAAATAACTTAAATAATACTAAACAACGTCTTGCTTTTGAGGTACAAATATATTACAAATATCATTTGATTTTTAAATACACATTGTAAATAATTCATAAAATACATCGTATTAGCTCAATACCAAGCGTCTAACTGTAAAGTTGTTACAAAAGTACGTCTGTGAAATTGCGTTGCAGAGTGACTGCAGTGTAGATATCTATAATGGTATTATATTTTTTATAACTCGTCAACTTACGGTAAAGAATGAAAACAGCTTTCAATTCACGAGAAGTATAGAAAATTTCGTTTATTATAATGCTGTCATTATTGGATGTGAAAGGGTTAAACCAAAACACTTTTTGGACACTGTATGTTGCGGTCTGTTTAAAAATGTAACTTATTTCTCGTTATTGTCGAGAATTTATTTAAATGTGTACTTCTTATTATAATGATATTAATAATATAAACTCCTTGACACAAAAAACGATCGAATACCACCACTGTAGCATATTGTGTTCTATTGGGCACATGCGAATGTTCAGTAGCCGAATACGTGCACAAGAAAGATGCAAATGATATATTTTTTTTAATTTGCCACTGCGAATTACGTACCTGTTTGTCAGATGAAGTGATATATTTGTGAGATAGTTAGTTATCTTGATTTAAATTAAATTTAGTGCATGTCGAATTATGATATTAAATAATTTGTACTTGGTATTTTTCTGAGATATAAACACTATTTCACTTACATAATATACAGTATACTATTGACGTATATCTGGAGCGTCCTACAAGAATAATCATTTTATTAGTTATCTAGCTAAGGGTTTCCCAACCGCCGGTCCGCGAACAGTTGTCATTAGAAAAAAGTGCATTGCAAGTTTAGTATTTATCACTGTATTTTTGTTCTTAAAATAGTTATGTATATCATAAATAGATGAAAAATATGCACCCCCTTGCTACAAAAGCATTAAATTAATATCCGCATTTTGGACTACCTATTTATGTGAGAAGATTTGATCGGCCATATCAATAATGAAAAAATAAGCCATGAAACTGATTGGATGTCAATGCAGCACTTCATCTTTTGAAGTTACGCTTGTCAAATATTCCAGCGAAGATGCGATTTTCACACATATTTTTAAAACTAAATACTACAATCTTAAAACACGAGAAGATCGTTTCATTAAAAATTGATTCAATTATTGCTTTTTGAATATTTAGAGAACCACCAATTTCCAATGCTATTTTTTTTGTATTCTTAATTCACAATAAGACCGTTATCTGTTTGTTATGTTCACCTGTTATATCAAAATACGATACAAATACTAGTTGAATGTTTACCGATCCGCGATATATCTCTCCTATTTTCACCGGTCCGCAGGCGCGAAAAGGTTGAAAACGCTGACATAGCTCAGAGTTATTAAAATTTTCTGTTCTCATCTATGCATGGACATAATACAATTTATTATAATAAGAATCACGTAAATCAAACACCGGCCAAGGTTTTGGTGGGTTGCTTCTGAGACACTCGACACAGTTTTAATAATGCAAATTGTACGTTGCAGCCGCCGTATATCTAAAGCAATCATTGGATGGAGACAAATTTAGATCCCCCAATAGCATAACATATTATAATTTTTATTCACTGACAAAAAATAAAAATGCAATTTATACAATATCAGTAAAAAACTTTGTATTTGAAAGATAATTCTTTTATCTCAAGATTCGACTTATTGCGTTTAATTATAAACTCACACCTTTTTTTAATTATATTTCATGTCATCGGTTTGCCATCATTTGGACGTTTTACATTTTAATGACCCAGAACCTTGATAAGTAATATGTAATCTTGCTAATGGTGTCATATAAAATAGTAATAGATAAACAGAAAAAGATCGAACGATTTAATGTATGATACCGCATAACCTTGCTAATTTTAGTATTCGACTGTAGTGCAAATAAAAATTTGAAATGAATTTGTTGAAGCATATTCAATTTACAATTATAATAATATGATCATAGGTTCAAGCCATCGATTCTGTGCTTTATGCAGGTATTCCCAAGCTTTTAAATGCTTGACTCATCTTGAATGTTAAATTTTACAGAACACAATTATCCCATCAATTCGGCGGTCTTAGAGATTCCTTAACACTTACCCTGCGGGACCCGTAATATTACATGATTGTGTAATGTAGAGTTTATCTGCCAGACTAGGAACGTTCCGTGCCACATACTAAAAATATCTTTCTTGACTGCCAACTGTAGTCAAAGACTTTTACTACATTTTTTATAAGAAAACCAGAAATCTTTCTCGCTCTATATTTTGTAAAAATTGTCACTCATTACATCAATGTAAAGCGTTTTAGGGTTATCCCACCCTAGACTATCATTTTTCGACCGGAATCGTCTTATTTGCTTTAGTTTACTTATTTTTCAGTTCAGATAAAACATTTTAAAAACTTTAGTAAATTTAAAATGAGTTTATTTATGCCGTTAACGATTCTATTACAATTTTTCTCAAGCATTAAAAATTAGCAATATCCTAGTTTCAAGTGATAATTATATAAGCTGTGACAGTAATATAATATTAAGATGTTGATAAATTGATTCTGTGTATAATTTTGAGTACTGTAAATAAACAATATCAAAATATTTAAAGTGTTTTAAAATGTAAGTCAATTTTCGCAAACGTTTAGCGCATTTTGCGAATTTGCCAAAAGTAGCCTCCAGTTAAAGTGTTAAGGTGCATATATGCTTGACTTTAGGCAGAAAACATGCAGTAGAATAAGATCACTTGGTAAAAAAAGGATAATGTAAATGATAAATAATTGTATAAACGATATTTGAAGTATATTGGAATATAAAAGATATCCGATTGTTATAAGGCTGGTAGTAAAACACTAAGTCGTTTTGTTGGTTGCGCTACGCATTACATCGAGCGGCCTTAAATCCGCGTACCTCCGATTGAAAAGCAATCAAACAAAATCGAAAAGACATGCCGTTGTTCGTTCCGCATGGTCGCTTCTGAAAGTGAACAGCATGGATGTGGGTACACGCCTCACAATGTAATAATCAGCGTCGACAACAAATGATGACGAGGTAAATGTACGCAAGCTCGAACGGCCTTGGCCCACCGATGATGGTTCGAAGACCTGAATAAATAGTGCTATCATCATCCCATCGTGATGATAATATTCGCGTAATTTATGATTGAGAGAAGATTATTTGAATTTGAACTAAAGGCGGATAGATTGGATACAGTTCCCAATAACAAAGACTCCCAGTTGGAGGAGTCAAAGAACTCCTAATAAATTTTGATGTTCTGCATTTGGTATGAAAATCCAACAATATTATGTATTTGGTTGACTTGTATTTTGCAACGGTTCAATAATGTTATTAAATTATAATTCTACAGATCATTATTTTTTCGATAGTTATTTAGTTTGTAGCACCATTAACCAACTGAATCATAACGGATTAGACTAAGAGTTCCTGTAACTTGACATGCTTAAAATATACTACAAAAACGCGATTCTCGGATCAGTCGACCATAGCAACTTATTTTTTATAAATGATAATTTTCGGTATTTGCGATGAGCTAGAAAGTCTCTCCTCAACAGCTGTTCTTAGATATGTTTAATCTCGGAAAGCTACTGTTGTGATACTCCTAGCACTTTGGCGTGCTCATCACGTTCGTTATGCCTGCATAACGTATGTGGAGGCGTAGCAGGTGGCGGAAGAAAGGGCAATTATGACAAATTTTGCCAACGCTATTCTGGAAAAATATTAATAAATACCCTACGATCTATTCTTCTTCTTCGTCCATTTCCGCTCCCCAATTTGAGCATATGGACACCACGTGCCGCCTCCAAAAATCCCTGTCACTCACCAGTATTCTTGCGTCCTTCCAGGTCATACCTGCAACCGGTAACTCTGCCGCGTACATTCTATAGATAGTATTTAACGGCTTTCCGGGACGCCGACAACCAATCGATTCGAAGAATAGGCAGATCAATTTCAGACTCTTTTGAGGCATCCGCAATATGTGGCTGAGCCAGGTCCAGCTTCACTTTGTCTGCGATAAGTGGCTGCATGGTCCGTTCTCTTATATCCTCAGAATCCGCCGCAGGCACCTGTTCTCAAAACTTAAAAAACGGTTTTTTTGGGTCTCTGTTGGGTGCCATGTTTCACAACCTTAGAGTAGCACTGACAGAATACATGCATCAAACAGACTGGATCTGAAACACGTGAAGATCTATTAAAGTATAAAAAAAAAAATTTATCCAGATATACTTTGTGAGGTTGATTTCTGAATAACGTAAAAGGTGTTTGAAAATATCGAATGTTTTTCAGTCTAAATTGTGATTTTTTACTGTGGATATTTGATATAATATGGTGAACTATAAAACAGTTGAAATACATTGAAAATAATCGCATGTTTCTTGTCAAGCTTAATTTAAAATATAATACATAAATAATTTAGCGCACGCCTATATTAAATTTTGAAAATGTCCATTCGGAGATTCCATTGTCGCTGTTATGAGGCGCATTTCGTTGGTTGTATGTACAGTGAATGAGCTATTTATTCGTCGGACGAAAATACCTATACAGATTTAATTCGGCGCATTGCGATTTGCTACGCGGGGGTATGTGCCAGAGTGACTCCATCTTTGACATTGGCACATTGTCGTCACACACGATAGGAGTGCTAAAATAAACCCACGTACTTCGCCGTCGGGGTGAAATTCTAGACCTTCACAGGCGGATATTTTGTCGGACTTTATTGAATTAAAATACATTAGTAATATATGATCATTCTTGCTCTCATCCATAATTTGTTGACCATAATAGAGCGGATAAATCAAGAGATTTTGATAAAAATTGATTGACAAAATTTCTTTTTATCAGTACATAAATCACCACAATATCGACAGTTTGAAACAAAATTGACAAGACAGTTTTTCACGACAATTAGTTGGTTTTCAGGCAACCTATAATACTTATCCGTTGAAATTCTTATTTTTTATTTCAACCAGTGATTTTGATACTTACATCACTTTTTTCGGGACATAAGAAAAAAGGATAACCCACAAACAAAACGTATATGTCTGAAACGATGTTGAAAACACTATTATTACATAATATTTTGTACATAAAAACTTGTCAATATTCATTACATTACACTACGTAGATTCATTATTAACCCTTTAACTGCCAGCCGATGTATATGATCTTGCCCTGTGCGCCAGAGATTTTTGAGATATTAAAACATGCAAGGAAAATTTGAGACTCACAGATGTTTGGTGTTACCTCGCATCATATGTGCCATGCGTATGCATTAATGATTTAATTAGTTAACGAGTTTAAGTCGAAACAATTTTTCAGATCCAGAATGTTGTATGATTAGTAAGAGAAATCGTCCCGGCTCTCGGGTGAGTCGTTGGCGTGCATACGGTTACGAAAACAGCGTTATTCTTACTTATTGCTGAAGCCAACTTTCAACTTCGATTATTTTTAAATCCTTATGGAACTGTTGGATTTAAACCCGTGAACTATCTCACCAAAGTGTGTGCGCTTATCAATCAACGGATCGAGGAATAATTACTTTAGAGCAAATATTTAATTAGTATTTCCCATCACGCTGCACCAAAATATGTTTATTATTCGGATCAATCCTTTCGAATATTTCACGAGCGTGTATAGTGTTTCTTATTGCAATCTGTTTTATTCGAAGAAATTCGCACGGTCCGTCTTCAGTAATTATTTTCTAGTCTGCAATTTTCTTTTTTTCTTTGCTTTATTTAACATTAGAATTCGGCGGCAGAATTCGGTTTTTATTTCCATTTGAAATTCAATCGGGTAATCAGCAACCGATTCAGTGAAGTGCGTAAATTCACAATGAAGGATTTTTATTTAATTTAAAATTTATATAATAAACTTAACAAACCAGGACAACCAACTTAAATTTGAAAAGTTAGTAAAGTTATATTTTTAAATAAAACTATCTGCGAACAAATCTGTTAATCTTTAAGAACATCGTTTTCAAAACTGACAGCTATATACCTGAACACTACACCAACAATGTAATAACATTGTGCGTGTTTTTATTTTTTTTACTGTGATAAATAACTGTATTATTATACGTAATGTTACTTTTTCTAATCAATGTGCATCTTGAAAATAAACTGACAATATAATTAGCTATCGACAAATCGTTTCAATTGTTATTCAACTGAATTAATTCAAATTGAATCAATTAAACCTGTTTCATATGTATAATAATGAAATTTCCGATTACATATCTATTTAGTGATTAAACCATCGATTGTAAATTCATTTGAACTGAAAACAATTCATCATCGATTTGTGAACGTCCATGTAGATCTTTATTTGACTGCATTTACGCGAACGAACTATTGTTCAGTTGTATACTTACAGTTTTCAAACAGTAAAATGTACATCCAGCAAAAATCATATAATTATACAGTCTAAGACCCAATCGTATATATTTATATTAACGATATTATTATTAAACTTTTTTTTTCATTTGATATGCGTACTCCACTGAATCGAAGTTTCTTAAATCGTCTGTCTGCTTTTATAATTACAGCCCGCACATTGCTTCTGCGGAGAGAATTGAATTAACATTGCACTTTTTCTTTATCGAGAATCGCCATCGCCACTTTTGTTCACTTTTTAGTACGAACTGGAATTCTAAATCGTCTATAATGAACAATTTCCAACTGTATTGTCAAGGTGTAAAATACGTAAAAACCATTTCAGATAATTTTCGCAATCTATTATATTATAATATACATTATTGCGCTCTAAAGCAAATGGGCAAATGATTAAAGAATTTTAATTTAGATACCTAAGTAGTTTTTAGTAGAAGTAGATTTTAGTTTCGTGTTATAACAATTGCACGGTTGAAAAAGTACCGGATATGATTTTCTAACGAGTTGAGCGAAGTTGAGAATGAATTTAATAAATGCAAACAAGATTTCGTATTGTAGAGATCCATATACTCCAAATTAGTAGTAGACATGGTGTAAAAAAATGTATCCTTACATATTTGAAACTCGTAAAAATCGTTATGAATCTGCTTGAATAGCTTTTGTAGAATTCGCAATTTTATACATAATACTTTACAGCATTGTATTCAATCATTTGTATAGCAAAAAATTACGTACTACGATTCTAATGTAAAATATATTTACGATCGCTTAGTTTTGATTTTTGATTTCAATTAAATTTCTTTTTTTTCCAACGAAATTTATTTGTAAATATAAATATAATTTTATGACACTGTAAACAGTATCAAAACCTAAAAAAGGAGTGCCTTTATTTTTTGAATATCCTGATATTTTTTTACCATACTGAGTAAACTTATTAGTATAGTCTTTAGTCAGATAAAAAACGCAAAATATCCACCAATATGTATTTCTAATTTACAAATATTAAATACAATGATATTTATTTATTTAACTGTTTGAGATTACCACATGACTCAAATTTATTAGTTTACACAAATTTACTAAATTATCGGCTGAATTCTAATATATTGCCACAGCAATATCTGGTCGACCAAATATTTTTAATTTAAAAATTATAAATTCTGAATTATTTAAAACTGGTAAACTTCCATATGTGAATAGTTGGAAGTTTACCAGTTTTAAATAATTCAGAATTTAAAATCAATTTCCATCAAGC
>JAGVSQ010009552.1:0-13542 GCA_022683975.1 Rhyacophila evoluta
ATTATTATTATTATATACACTGTGTAATGTCTCAATAAAATTTATTATGGCTAAAATAATATTTTTACTTTCTCTTACGGTTGTTTATACATTTTGAATATATTTATTTATTTAAGTTGAAGAATAATTTTAGACGTTGAGAATTTTAGTGTTTGCAATTCAAATTAATTTAAATTAATTTAAATTAAAAATTTTACATTTACAAAATCAGATAATGCAGGACCGCATACTCATCGAGCCAACAAACAATTCTTGCGAAAAATAATTTGTCTAGACAAGTCATCACATTCCAAAGATATTTATGCTCCACTTTCGCAGGAAATTTGGTTGGTAAAAAAATATTGCATGTAATTAGAGAAAGTGCAAATATTGCGAGATTTTAAATGTACTCTACCCCGGTAGCCGAGAGACAAGCGTGCCGGATGCTTTGAATGAAAACTATATCTTCTGTAAGCAACAAACTGACTGCCAATAATTGAAAATAAATCTATCAAGATAGGTTGTCGCGTTGTAAAGATCCATTAGCATTAAATTTAACGTAGTAGTTAGAAGTAACGAAAACAAATTCGTTCAAAGAGATAATAGTAATATTATTTAGTTTAATACGAATGCAACAACAAGAATAATTTTATTATATATTGATACACTTATAAAATATGACAAAACGATTTAAAATTGCGATGCGGAAATTCGCAAAGAAAGTATTCGCCTTAATTAAGAGTGACATAAAATTTCTGCGGCGTTCAATTGACCTGGACAAAAACCGCTCTCCAACGTTCAAGTATTTCTGGTCAAACCACCCAACAAAATACTACGTGTATATTCCGTTGCATGTATGTTCCCGAATTGGTTTACATGTTATCTTGTACGACCTGATGAAAGTTTTTATTTAGTATATAATTTATATTGAATTTTAAATAAACAATCCACTCATATATGCATTACTTACGTTAAAAAAATACTTTCTACAATTGTATTTTATCGATTCAAAAATATTATATGAAATTATAGAAAGAAAGACATTCATTATGAAATAGAATCCTGAGAATAACACTCTAGATCAGTGCTCCGTAATCTTTTTTCGTTCACGCCACACTTGACGTTTTTTCCAAAATTTCTTGGCACACTAAAAGAAAAAAATAACGCCGGTCTCATGCTTTTCCGATATCGGAGAAATGCGCTACGGCACACCCAGCATCGTCTCGAAAAACTATTGTAGATTACTGTTCTAGATGACGCTGATACCTTACAACGTATTATAAATATATGTCCAATACTTTTTTAATGTCAGTTAACCGTCGAACCGAGTAATTCCTATGATCGTAATTATAACGAAAAATTACATTTGGTATCCGAAAAAAATAGCAGATATAATATTAAATACAAAATTGAAATTGTTTTTACACTTTATTTTGGAGATTCCCAAATATTTCGTGCCATGAATCTTTGAATCTGTATCAACAAATCTTTTTTATTTGTAGAATTATAAACAAATATAATATTTCAAACAATTTATTTATAATCTTATTTTATAATATTTGATACTACCTATGCTAATTATACTATGATACTTTAATGCGCTTGCTTAAATCTTATTTTTTATGAAACATAACAAAAAATTAGATCACTAACTTTAAGTAAGTGATTAAATCTATAAATTGAAAAATGTACATATAACGTGCAGTATAAAAACTCAATCAGATAAAGCAAACTGCATATTCATGTAAATAATATATCAATTATATATCTACTGGTGTTAAAGTTAATAACCGTGTCACCAGTAACCAGTCCATATGCATTCATGTGGAAAAACAAGTCAGTTTTTCCTATTCAATTTATTTCACACTTGTTGCTCACAGTTGGCGCTACCTGTCTCATGAACGTTCATTGATTATGAATCAATTATCATAATATAATATTTCAATTCGGTTCAGTTAAATTCAGTGACGTACAATAAAAATCGCAGTAGCTTTTGAAAATAATTGAGTTAAAGTACATTGAAAAAAAATGTAGTTTAACTCGATCATATTCAAAAGAAAACTTTCATTTAAAATAAAGTGTTTGCTGATAAAAATATATAAATAAAACATCCCTAGATCTTGTTTTACCGGCTAATTATTTCGGTTGTGATACCATTTTCAAGAATTAAGCGTTATTCAATTTTATTTTATTTTACCCTTCACGCACCCAATTTTACCCAAATATGACCAGTTCATAAATTGATTGACTGAATCTTTGTATTCTAAAATCTCATCGCGTGAGTTTAAATTATTAACATGACATATGTCTATATATCGAAGGTATCTCTTATTAAATATTAAATAGTTTTCTTAGTCGTCTAAAAAGATTCCTTTTATAAAAATAACAAATTTTTTCATCTCACTTCACTGGATGATTTCAATTCCTTTCAAATATTTTTTGTTATTTGGATAAGTTAATAAATAAGCTGTTTCTATGAATAAATAATTAAAAGCTTCTTTGTGCTTTTGCATACATTTTGCTTAATGAATTTATTACCACATTTATTATATTACATGAAGTTAAAAAAAAAATAACAGCTTTGTCAATTTGTCATGTAACTTCGTTGACATACGTAATTTGTCTGACAATACAAAAGCTAGCACACATGTGTAACATTGGTTTTTATATACAATTGTTGTATGTCTAGACCAGGAAATTAGATAGCCAAATTGTCTACTGTGTTTATACTGATCGCTAACTTATTCGCATGTGAATTTTTTGATGATTTTATTTCGCAACACTTGTCATTCGGGGTCACGTTTATCAAAAATTAATTGTACAATTCAATTTTTCATCCGTGACAGGTTATAAAGCCGTATACTATTTAAAAGAAATTAAGGAATTGAGTATTTTTAAGCACTTGAAATTTCATATTGTATTAAGTATTTTATATTTTTATAGTACACTTGCTTAGATCATGAAAATATCATTGCATGCAGGAAATTCCAGCAAATTTATTTCCTTTTAAATTTATTGTTAAAAACGCCCATTATAGTCAAGTGCCCTTGTGCGATGCACAATATAAACATTAAAACGACGCGTCTCTGTGGATGAATATAATTCTTTATAAGCATTATGATTAAATAAAATGCGTATTATTTTAGTAAAATAAATAAAATTGATAATGGAATTTGATGTAATAATAGTGATAAAAGAGTTTTTTTTGCATATCCTGTACGAGGTTTTGATATTGATCAAGCGATATACTTTGCATAACGAACGTGAGGTACTCTTCAAAATGCCAGAAGTCTAAAAAAGCAGCTTTCAAAACCGTGAATGAGTCGAGCTTTTTCTGTCAAATTACAATTAGTGTGGAACAAAAACGAAAAATTGCAACGTTTACCTTTTCCTCACCATAACAGCATCGATATGAATGCTGTTGTGGAACAGAATGTCCAATATTACTTTACCAGAGATAACAGAGTGTATGCTGCGGAAAATATCGAAAAGACTACTTTGAAAGTTCCGACCACAGTTAGGATTTGGTGTTTTCATTTCGGAATGAAACATTCTAGATGCAAAATAGCTTTTCACAGTGTTGCGTTGCAATATTTGCTGTGGGAAACCATGAAAACTTTAACGTTTTTGCGATTTCGGGTAATGTTGAAAAACATCTGTTTTAAGCTTAGTCTAACACATATAAGTCTTTGTAATGCAAAGTATTTGTAATATGCCTTAGTAAAATTAAGCCAAAAGGTTTAAAAGGTTTATAGTGGCAACATAAATGTATATGTATAGACTACGCATGGTTTTGGAAAGTACATGATTTTAAAACGTTTTTGTCTTAGCTTGTGATAACTTTTAGTCTACAAATATTTCTATTAGATATAAATTTAAAACAAGATTATTTAAACGCCGTACATAGATGTTTTATAAAACTTGATTATACATTAAATACTTTTCAACAATCTTGAACATAAATGAATCAAGCAAATACTCAAATAATAAATATAATTTCTATATTTCAGCATGTTTTATATTAATTTTTTTTTTACAATAAAATTTATTACTTACCAACGCAAAGTTGAAACAGTTATGGGAAGCGAAAACAGCATTGAATTACTTACCTGAAAAAAAGAAAAAAATAATATTAGTATAGATTGAAATTTCGAAAAAGTTTTATGGAAAAATATACATTCTAATTAATTGCTTATTTGAAGATTGAAATCAATTTTAATTGTATTTTCCTTTAGTTTAGCCATCAATACAATTATACATTACGTATTTCAACTTGCTTATTAAGTGTCATAAAAATAAGATGTTTTAAGAAAAAAATCTATAATTAAAATCCGCAGTAAAAATAGTATTGCATTCGAATCTGACAAATGAATATATGTGAAAAAATTAGATACTCCTCAATGATGTTTTCAGTAATGACTTACGCTCCTTTCATCAAAGTAACAAGGGTCCATGGAAAAACCAACGATAATTAAATTAATCAAGTATTTTCGTAAAATACAACTACTACATAATGATTTTAAATAAAATAATTACCCCAAATTGAAAACATACACATTTATAATGAATTAGTCAAAGCAGTTGTTAAAAAGTAAGACCTCTAGTAGCAACTAGGACTTGGTAACTAATATAACCGTTGCATCTGGTAAGACGACATCATCAAACTAAGCCAGACTGTTAAGTCACTGTCACAATAACATTGACCCGATAATATGATAATATACAAGACACAGTTTTTGTCTTGTTTTAAAAAGTAGTGCATCGCACGTGTCGTCACTGTTCTATTCATCTTATTTTCATGATCAAGCTACAACATGGTGTAAAAATAATGGAATCATAATGAAAAACACGATTAATTTTTTTGCATAAAATAAGGTCGAGTAGTTTCAAATTAATTACATAATTCAATATTGACTAAAATATAGAAATACAAACAAATGTTTTCTTGTGATCTGATGACTCATTTTTATGAAATACAATGGGTACTTAATCATCTAATTCAGTCAGTTTTTTATGGTGCCAATATAATTTTAAAAAATATACGTCAATAATCAGGAGTTTTTATGATAAAATCCACCAGTCAATCAACAAGCCATCAGTCTAACATGTAGAAATAATGCATGTTCAAATTCTGCATGGAGATCAGAAACCATTAAAAACCTCCATGGTCCAAATGTCTCCAAATGTCCGCCCCAGAAAAAGAGGATATCAATGCTTACAATGCGAAGAGTTTTTTTGGGTAAATTTGTTGCCAACCAATTACTCAACCGATAGGACATCGTTCTGAATTCTTACAGAATTTTATATTCGAATCGTTAAAAAATATTTTGCATATTTTGTTTACTTCTCGGACAGCAGGGGGATTTTATAATTACATATTTAAAAAAAAAGCGTTACGAAAACAAATCATAAATATTTTTTAATATTTCATTTTCCTTCAAACAGTTTCTAAATAATAAGGCAATAACTTTTGTGCCATTCTGTAGACTAGAGTACGGACGAACTTTTTTTAAATTCAATAAAGTTCATCGTTCTAAAGCTTAGTGTTGGTATTTTAATTTAAAAAATCTTTTTTTTCTGTCACGTTGGTAATGACCTAAATTGACATTTATTTTTTTTCATGAGGTTAAAAATGTGCGCAAACTATTTTGCGGTGCGTCGTGTGAGACTGGATGTCTGTCTACTCATATTTATTAGAAACCGGATACGTCTGGGAGATTTATATTTGTATAACTTATGGTAATAAATAAATTTAATATTTTTAGACGCCTAAATAGTTTAGTCTATACATGTGAGCGCTTTTGAATTATTTACCAGAGTTTAAGTTTGAGTAAAAGCTGCACCAACGATCAATTTACTTTGTTGTGATAATAAATTTCTATGGAAATGATCAGCATATGTGGCAAAATCACTGACGTTGTTGAACTCTATGGAATTGGACACTCAAGTTTCAGGCTTGAAGCTTAGAAACTAAAAGAAGGTCGCAAGACAGGTAGCAGCTTTTCTGGAGGCGACCAAATTAACATCGAAACCATATTCATAAATACCGAAAATTCAATCTTTCTCTCAAGAGTTCATATTTGTTTCACCATATTAGCCCAGAAAGCAGAACATATAAATCTACACACATATCTTGACAGATTGTTCTTTACGAGAATTGTTTGTCAGACAATTGCTCAATCTAATGGGAATCCAGTCCTGGATTTTCGAATTTTTAAAGTCTTAATTATAAGCGCATATAATTACCCTAGGCTAATAGAAAGAAAGAAATATATGTATAAAAGAATAACTATAAATTATGTAACACGAATCAAACTATAAAATGTTTTATTCTATTTTTTTTCTTATCTGCCAACCTTTTTTTAGTAAATTGTAAAAAACCATAGGTCCTAACGATTATTTATTATGGAAAAGTTGATCGATGCATTTAGAAAAAGAGCACACCGTCACAACATACGTAATCACCAATCAGACACAATGTATGATTATAATATATTATGCATTCCAATCCCGACTTCAATCGAAGTCAAGTCGAAATACGCTTTTAATCCTTGATAAGAATAATATTAAAGTAATATTCACTTGATGTCGTGCTGTGAAGAAATGTGGGAAAGGTGGTCTCAATGTTAAACAATTAACACTTATCTACTTCTAGACAGCTGGTTCAAATGTTAAAAAAGTATCAGATACTTATTATATTTCATATGATATATCGTTATTTGTGGTTTCGATATTTTAATATTTACGTAATTTATATAAGTGAACGACATGTGGATATGTTCTAATAAACATTTGAAATATCTACGGTATAAATGTAGTCACAACTTTATTTCATGATATTTGATTCAAAATATAATTTTTAAAATTAAATTGTTTTAGCAATAGCTATTATAGGATAATGCTTCTAAATAATACTTAGTTATATATAATTCAACTGTTCTAGAGTGAGGGTGTAATTGTCTCATTTAAATTTTCCGGAAAATGACGTGAAACGTAAATAATATCACTCAAAAAATAAAATAATATTGATATTTTCAAAATTATCAATTTTATATAAATTACAAAGAATGAATTCAATTACAAACGTTAACTTTTTTTTTAGTTCATTTTTAAGAATCTTTTTTAAATATTATATTACTTTAGTAATGGAGAATAGGTCCTATTACAAATATTACATACAGTAGAAATCATTTATTTGATAATATTATATGTGTTTATCATTTATCATATTACATTTATATACTAACGCCTTATTATATTTTTAAATCTAAGGATAGTTTATTACAGAGATCAAAACCCTTTCAGCTAAAATATTATTCAATAATAATATATTGATTTACAATACAAGAAGACGAATTGTAATATATTTTATTTTTCTACGTCATATAATCAATCGTAAGGCTTTAACTGAGCTTTATCAAGGGCTTGGAATAAAAGCAATCCATCGCAATTAATGAGATTTTTAGATGCATCCAATTATTGAACACTGTTCACTAATTAACAAAATATTTAATTGGTTATACGGGATAGATATATGAAACCGGTAGCTGATGTTTTTTTTACTTATTTAAGAATTTGATTAATTAAAATCGTGTTTCGAGTTTTCAAAATAAATGGGAATACACCTGTTCTAATAAAATCTGTCTTTATGAGTCAACATGTTAACTTTATAATGGTATCAAATTACTTGTAAAACAAGGAGTTAGGTACGAAGTGCATCCGTGATGTCTTATTAGAGAAAGCAGACCACAAAGTCGATCAAACAAATGCGGTCGTATGTCTTTAATGAGGAATTTATCAATCTAGACATGACGTGTGATGAATCAATATATGACAGTGTTGTTACAAAATAACTTTTGTGTGGATAAAAACATTTGGAAATGTCTAACCATATTCGATGATTACCAAACACCGGTTTTAGAAAATACAAAACTTTGGATCAAAACGATAAAGCTTTTGAACTTTGGATATCAGCTAGAACGCTTATTGGAAGGGTTTGGTTTTTAGATATTACTACGAATTTAATGAAAATAATAGAGACATGACATATGGTTACAAAGTGACATTGTATAAGCAAAAAACCTAAACATCCCCTCTTTTTCTTCACTTTATTGATGGTGCTGTTGTTATGAAAATATGGGAGATCTTGAGGACTTGAGATCAAATTTTTCCGACCGACATTTGGCGTTTGCAAATTTTTAGTGCATCTTGGCAAAAATTGCAAATGTTTTTTGTCCCGACATGTGCAGTGTTTTTTTTCCAAAAATTGAAACAGCATGCATTTCCCGATAAAATCTTCGTTTGGCTTAAATTTTACCATCGCAATAGAGTTGTTTATTTTTCAGGCTTTTGATGAAAATAAAAATAAAAGTTGGTCGTACCGAAATGATACAATTCGAGTGTTATCACGACGACAAATGAATTAAACTGACCGTTGAAGATGACCGTTAAAAAGTCTTTATTTATTTTCGGATTACTGACGAGTATTTGAATCATGGATTTATATCTTTTGCTTCATAAAATATTGGAATGTGTATGTAAACACACATGGTCACTACAGTTTTCCAATGAATTGAGTGAGTCCTCGTGCATAATAAATTTTCCACGTTGTGTAAATCCATATACTTTAAATATACCAGCAAGTACCATGCAAGAATGTGAAAAGTTAAAAATAACAATATTACGTACACTTATTAAGTATTTATATGATATTTAAGAAGACCTAATTGCTTGAACAAGAATTTCTTCACTTGATTAAGTGTTTTACCGCCAAATAAATTCCGTTTATCACGAATGAAAAAGCGAATTTCCCAGTGGTCTTTGTACGTGAGTTTATTTCTCCATCTCAATCCAAGTGCAATCAAAGTCAGAGATATTGAACTCGAATATTATTAAACACATTTTTATATCAATCTTTACGTTTTTTTGTGGCCAAATTTTGATTTTAAATTGAGTTAGACCCTTGATATTTTATATAATATATTGGCAGTACACGATAGAGATTAGTTTGAAACTCTTTGAAACTAAAACTTTTAATCATAAAACATAAAGTCAAATAAAACAATACAACATAGTGACAACAATATTTTCTGATATTTCAAAAAATTTAAAACTTCTATATATCACTAATAAAACGGCATTATATGAAAATTACTATATTGAATAATATGAAAAGAATAGCACATTAAAAAAAATATTGGAAAAATATATTTACTCGAAGAGAAATAATTAAAAATCGTTCATTTTATTGGCATTTCCTGTTCATTTTAACCATCACTATGAACGAAGTAAACCGTAGACTGTAAGACTAATTACTCATTTATTACGCAACGACGGGATAAAAAAAGCTTCACAATAAGAAATAATACAGACACTTAAAAGCCGGTTGCATCTGGCCCGATAATCCAAACTGTCAACATTCGATGATTTATCACCAACTAAAGTAAATAATATTAATTGGAACGTATTAAAATTATGATATTTCACGTCATTGAACACGATGGGGGGTAAATAAGACATTATTATTAATGAAATATTGTTAATAAGACTTTTGTAAAGCACATTTTATTCGACAACTTACGTGGATTACATTTAAGAGCTTTGTTGATAAGATACTTACGTAACGGTTTTCCCCGAAAATTAGATCTATTTTGAAAATAAGTTCTATCATGATTTTTAAGGAGATTTGTAATACAAGTCGTATCCTAAAAATAAGACCTAGTGAAAATCGTATGAAAAATAGGAATCACGTAAAAAATGTCTTATATTATCTCACAAGTCAACACTTTAATTAACACTTGATTTAATGGTAGATTTAAATGAAACAATATTTTTACCCTCAAACAAGATGAGTACAAAAAGAAAAAGTGCTTTACAAATAAAGAAACTTATTTATTTAAGTAAAAGAAAAAAATTGTGTTAAGTTACGACGGTATTTAAGAAGAGAATGCTATTTTAGCACATAGATCTCCGCAATGTGAAGACGTTTTGACAGATCATATTTTACGAGAATTTTTTTTCAGACAATTACTCAGCTCACTGGGCATCCAGTCCTGCATTTTCGAATTTTTAAAATCCGACGGGATTTTTGAACCCGCATTTCCCGGATTGCTAGGCGCGCACGCTATCAACTACACTACCGGGGAGACCAATGCTATTACTATATTTGAATAAATATTTATTGGTGTGTATGAATGTTCTATTATTTAGATCCTTTCCTGTAATAATATAAATTATTCCCTAAAAATAAAAATAAAAAAATTCTTATAAAGTTTTGGAAACAGGCAAATAGTTAGAATATACATTTTACTAGGCCTAATCTTTGTGTGATGTATAGATTATACTGTTAAACAATGTGATGGATATTTTCATTTCCCTTTCTATAATTACATATTTAGCCATTTTTTTAAATATAACATTCATATAAATATTATAATTAATATTGACAAACATAAATATGTCTGTACATTTGTTTGAACGTAATTTTACAAATTGATAAAACATCACACACGAATGCTAATTTTAAAAAGTGTGAAATCTTTTTGCAGGTTTGATTCTGAGGAAATAAAATAATAGAGATATGAATGAGAAACTTTTATTGACAGTAAAGATCAATAGACTCGTTTGATCGTGACATTTATTTATATTCGGTGCCACTGCAACATTTACTTTCATTCAAGTTGAAGGTAAAATTTGAAAAAAATGTATCGAAAAAATACAACTCTACGTTAAACATATAAATAATAGTCTGAAATAGCTATAAACTTTGAAATGATGATGTTTATACTGTTATATTTCAAAAATGATTGTAAAACTTCAAACTTATGTCACGATTTTTATGGCACTTAAAAGGCATCAAAAGAATTAAAATATTTTTATTTGGCTAGTTTTACATAAAAAAACTGGTATATCGTTCTTTTATTTATTTACACTGATATTATTTTTCAAACGATTTTTTGCACAATCAACTTCATATATATTTAATTCACATAATGGGTATTTCATAACATATCTTCTGTCAAAAATTATAATCCGTCGTTGCTATATATACATATGTATACATATGAAATATGTTTGTTATTGTATTGTTACTCTTTGATCGATTGTGAAGACACTGCTAGATATTTTTCTCATGATATACAACAATGACAAGCTGAATATTTTATAAACTTACTATCATACTCTTACTATCTTCAAATATCTAAATAAAGATGCTTAAGAATTTAAAAGAATAAATACTAGATTTCAAAGGGTGACAAATTGGCTGACAATCAAACTTTTCAAGAAAAAAAAGTGTCAAAAGGAATGACTTGACATTGTGAAGATTCATATACATATTTATAATGTTGAGATCCATATGCTCCACTTTCAGAGCGGACAAGGTAGACAATAGTGTAATTAGTCAAAAGATCCATTAAATACGAATACTTTCGTAACGGTAAAATAGTGAAGTAAAGTTGTCATTGTGGATGTGTGGAGTTACGCGAGACGTTATATTTAAAAAATATATTTTTGTAGATACATTATTGCAGTGCTTAATCTGAATGGCTTAAGAGATCATCAAACAGGCTGTGCCTTTTATGAATATTTTTATATTATAATCATAATTTGCATCCTCGTTAGCGGAATACACACATAAGGTCATACAAACGTTTAATTTTACTATGATATAACAATGCGTTGTGTGATATTACGACTTCTAGGAAATCAATTAAGTCGAGACAGGCGTTGGCATTTTGCTTTCTTGTGGTTTGAGTTGTCTGTTAATCCGATGACTTGTTGGGTGTCTGTTGTAATATATATATTGTATATACATTAATTAACATGGTTGGTTATATAAAACATACAAGTATGTATAATTAATTGATTCGCCAATAAAAGAGATTGTTATATATTAAATTCACACTCTGTTTTTTATACACATATTACGATCTCCGGTCTACTTACCTGTTATCGTCGTTCAAATAATTTTAAGGATTTAAATTCATATTCAAAATCCATTAAAATTTAAAAATACCCAGTTTTCTATTTTAAGCACGTTTATAATAATAACACATTCCTTGTAGAATACATGCAGTATTACCACTAATAAATTTCATTAAAATAATAATCCGTGTTAAAACATGTTTTTTTTTATTTTTAGACGTCCGCTTTATTCAGAATATAAAAATTAAATGCCAGAACTATTTTTTTTTTCAATACTGATTTAGCATAGTGATCTTTATAGTTTAAAGAGTTATTTTAATATATTGGTTATACAATCATCAATAAAACCATTAAATTTTGACGCTTTAAACTACAAGTTAAAAGAATATTTTTATTTATTATATGGCTTTCAAAGTGAAGTACATTAAATAGCTCGGCAAACAGAGAAAACGAATGGCTTAAGAACAAGTTCTCACTAAATGTACTAGAAGATCATATAAAACGAAAATGCATCTAAATATGTAATTACAGCAATCGTGATTTTTTTATTATAATATTATAATTGCCAAGAACCAAATTCTTTCAGATAGATCGTGTTTTGCTATTTAAAAATATTGCTCATAAGATAAAAAACTTTATTACATGTAAAATTTTCTAAAGAAAACGGAGGTGTTAATAATTTGCTACCATTATAGCATATACTTTCCAGATAAAACCTTAATAAGCGAACATAAACAAGGCGTGGTTGATTTTGTTGATTGAACGATAAACCTAGATAAATACTGATTTAAGCCCATAGGCCTTGAGCTTAAATATACATTTTTGTAAAAATATCACGTTTGTACTGTTTGCCCTACAAAAATACTATTACATGCAGCAACTTTCGATATAATTATAAATAAGTAACTTGCATTACTGTATCTAACATTTTATATACAAGTATAATCATGCTCATGTTAATATATTATTTGAGAACACGATAAATTTTTAATGAAAATCAGTAATCAACAAGTAAAGTGACTACTAGAACTAAGTTGTAATATTATATTAATAAAATAATATAAATACTATGATTTTGTCAATAATATAGTAAAATTAATTCGAATATGCATTTGTATTGGATTTGACTACAGATTTGTCATATATTTAGATTATTTTTAGTTTCATGAAGTTTTAATATCTAAATATATAATACAACATAAGTTTATAATGGTATTCGTCAGAAACAAGAAGGAGCTTTATTTAACCTTAATGTAATAACGGAAATGAATATATACGTTAAAACTTATTGTTTAACGACAAATAAGAAAGCTTAAATTATTAGAGTATTGCGTGACGTTATTCAAAGATATGTATCGTATGTTAGTCTCATTGATTTTTTAAAATTTTAATCCGCAAAACAGAATTGGACATTTTAAAAGCTAAACGTATAAATAAGACGGTAGAAAAACTTACTTTTATTAAGAAATTATTCTTCTAAGTATTTTCTCAAGTCCTCAATTTTTTCAAAGCTTTACTATTTTTTTGTCACTACGCTATCGAAAAGTATTCCAAGTGGGAAGTTCATCTCTCGCCTAATCGTCAAGTTTTCCTTGTTTGATTTGAGAATTTACTTCTGAATATCACTTGCATAATGTT
>JAGVSQ010009553.1:0-13542 GCA_022683975.1 Rhyacophila evoluta
TCGATATATTACATTTAATATGATTTTGTTATTACACAGTGAAGTCGAAGTTGCATTACATTACACAATACGACTGTACAAAGCCAAAGAGACGTAGCCCTAAGTTTTTTCAATAATCATAATGTATAAAACTTAATACAGCTTAATACAGGTTCTATTCATTTTTTAAATTTGCAACCAGCAAAAAGGACTTCTATTGCATCAATTGTATTAGATTTTCTTAAGTACCTTATTGAATTAATATCTTATTGAGTAAATTAAGCACCAGTTTTCGTGTACTTTAAAGTTATATCTATTTAAAATTTAGACTCTGGTCCAAAATCATTAAATAAACGTTTTTTTGTGCCGCCTGTAGAATTTTTTCTGAGATAGTTATGTCTTTTTTGCGTTTTCACACTCGATATCTGTTTATTTAACGTTTTTTATAGTTCGATATCGACGTCTTGTAAGCAATGTGCCGAATATTTAGTATACTTTTCTTCCAAAATAGATTTTAGAGAAAGTATATAGAACAATTTTATTTAAATAAGAATATAAATAATTATTGTGGCATGTAGTATATATTTTTTGAGTACTCACACACGTTTGTTTTTTACTCGGCTTAATAAAATAAATCTCTACGAAAAATCGCCTTTTGGTATGTATTAATCCCACTAATCTGGTGCTTCCAATAATTCGACATTTGCTGAAATTGAATAGCAGCTTATTAGCAAGCTTTAGCGTATTAAAAAATAGAAACTTTACGTAAGTTGCCAATAGGTATTGAGGAAAGCTTCGGGTTCAAATAGCGTAACTGCATAACGATTTCTGAATTCAAAAATGACTAGATGTACAATAGGTTGAGAATCGCTCAATTTATCGATGAATCTTCTCTACCGATGAATATTTATAATTTATAATTTAAAAATTAACAATAATAACAATTTATAAATTACTCAGAATGAAAAACAATATATCTTGTATTTATACTAAATTTACCCTATATATTTATGCTACTATTGTTCCAATGATGCTTCATACTTTATATACGTTTCATAATTTGCGGGATAATTATATTTTGGTAAACTTTGGTTAAGAACCACTGCTTTAAGCTTCGAAGTTTCTAGTATCTGAATAAGTCGAATACGCCGCAAGCTTTTAAATTGTATTATAAAAGAATATTCCTTTATTAATAACTAATAATAATATTGCCACACCTTGGCGTGGTGCAGTGGCATGAGAAAGCACTTATTTAACAGAGGATCGCATCAGTAAAGCAATCGGTAGGGAACTTATAGGATTACCCTACAAAATGAACTTAAATATCAGCAAACGAATAATTTACAAAATTAAAAGAAGAATTTTACTGTCAAGATTTCATCGCAGTGCCGCGCCGTGGCTATGTGGCGCCCTTGTGCAAAAAGTTTTTGAACAATACATTTATATATTTTCACTGATTTTTAGGTAGGCTCCCAAGTAGAGCATATGAATCTGCCCAGTGTGAAGATATCCACTCTGAAAAAGGAGTATACGTCTCCGCAAATTTAAAACGTCTTGATAGATTATTTTACACGAGAATTATATGTCAGACAATTACTCAAGCCAATGGGTATACAGTCCTGAATTTTCGAATTTTTAAAATCCGACAGATGTGGAATCGAACCCACATTCCCCACATTTTCAACTATAGCTTACACATTTTCAACTTTCAAGCTTTTTTTAACTAGTTTAAAAATGTATTTTAATTTTTATAAAATACTTGTTTCAATTGGACAAATCCTATTGCACGTAGAAAATAGTGGTGAATTTATTTAATTGTTTTATTAACAGGTACCGATAATATTAAGATGCCCCCGTACCTTGCACAATCTGAACATTAGGATGGTGCGGCCCTGTTTCATCGGAACACTAAGCTTTATCACACATGACACTATAACGTCAGGATTTTAAAAGTTTCTACAGAAAAGCTCGTAAATCAATTTTTAAGTTTTTTACATTTATTTTCTTATTCTTATATTTTCCACTTCAGCCACGTACATGCCATGGATCTTGACTTGGCAGATCGTTTTTCAAGAGAATTATTTATCATAAAAGTTTTTAAACAATTAAATAATAAAGTTATTTAACTAAATAACAAACTGGTACGTAAATTACTGATGTAATATCACACTACTGCCGAACGCTTTATTTAAAAGTTACGTACGACGAACGAATATAAATTAAACTTAACCAAATAAATAGAAAGTCTTAACAAAATTTGCCAACTCATCGTAAATGATTAAACTTCTCCAAAATATTACAGTAATCTCATATTATATTTTTTTATATACTTGACTTTATGACAACAATATTATCAAGTTCCACTTTGTGTAAAAAGAAAAAAATAATCTTATCGGCGGGTTGGGTACTTGACAAATATGCCTGCCTCATTTCGTATGCTTAAAAAGTACACCAAGAAGCCTTAAAACCAATTTCCGTAATAAAATAAGCTTATTAATTCAATAAACCTCTCAGATATGTTGTTAAGGTTGTTTAAAAATGCTACGAAAAAATTGAAATACAAAGGACGGTAACCCAATATGTGGGTTTAATATTGCGTCAAACCTAAGCACTTATATTTAACATAAAAAATGTATTTTTTTAAGTTAATATTATAATATCACAATATTAACGTTGGGAATATAATACAGCTCAACAAATTTAAGTATGAACCTTTCAATGAATTTGATATTTTATTCTTATAATATAATTTTTATATAATACATTAACCATAATATCATATTCGAAAGTGAAGTGTGCTGATCTCAAAATTTTTGAAATACTCTGTTCAGATATAAAGTTTACGAATATTTGCAAGTAAAAGCGTGTAGCGTAGAGGTAAGCGTGCACGCTTCGCATCCGGGGAAAACGGCTTGGATTCAGATATCTACGGATTTTTTCAAAATTTGAAAATGTAAGACTGGAGGCTCATTAGGTTGAGCAATTCTATGACAACCAATTCTCGTGAAAAATAATCTACCAAAACATGTCTCCGCATTACTTAGATCCACATACTACCGTCTTGGGGCGAACATGGTTAAGCACTTTGAATGACATTTTTATTTGATTGTTTGTCAATTGCTCAATCCATAATGTACCTAGTCAGGAGTGTCTTGATGTTTGCGAATTCTGCAGTGTTTGGATTTGAGTCGGTAACTTCCGGCTTCAAAGCGCGCAAGCTAACATTTTGGCTACCCTGCATGTTATATATTTAAACGATACTATTAAAATTTATATAAGATATATCCTGGTGGGTCGCTAAATACTATATATAGAATATATTCGGCTGAGTTACGGAATTCAGGTATGACCTGGAAGAACACAAGAATACTGGCGGGGAACTGTGTTTCTTGGAAGCGGCATGTGGTGTCCATATGCTTCTTCTAGAAAGTGAATATGGAAGAAAACGAAATCACCAATGCCTCCAAAAAGCTTGGATCATATTTGTTCCTTCTTCCAAGCAATGGGATGCCAACGTCCAGGAAGACCGTTGGATGTACTCAACCGAATTAAGGTACTCTTTAATATCAAATATAAATGTGTTATTCATTCATGATGTATTTTCATCAGCAACAATGGTAATCTATCATTTTTTTAAATATACGAATAGCCAAATATAAAAAGTACGAGTATAGTGTAGCCAAGAAAACAAAAACAAGACAATATTATAATGTAACATAACCCGGTAACGAAATATAATAAAAATGAAAGCTCAATGTCCCAGTCGCGGCACAAAAAAGCTCATTTCTAAGGTACCTTCGGAGGGAACACATCATTAATAAATCGGGACACGCCGGGTACAAACGCCGAACGGCAGATAAATTGTTTATCGCCGATAAATTTGACATATTGCACGAGATATAAATCCATCATTCCACCTTTGTGCTCTCTCTGTCTCTTTTGTCTCTCTCTCTGCTACCGTGCACTGATTTTTAGGGGTGAACGCTGTCAAACTTAAAATTTATCAATAAAAAAATAACAACATATACATCTGGTCTTAATCAAGCGTATCCCTTGATATCGAGAAGTGATCAATGTTATTTGACTGGAATGTCCCGGGAATAAATTGAATTACCCAATACTTAGGTTACAAGTTCTTTTATAATCAACTATCTAAAATTAGAAAAATATTACTTACACACATATTTAAAAACACAGTTGATTTTTGCCATCTGACGAATAGTCAATACATGTTATAGCATCGTCGAGATGCACTCATATGATTATTAAATTGAATATTACGCTTACTGTTTCTTCTTCCTTGGTATCTTCACTGTCATTATCATTTTCAAAGACCATATTTTCATCTGCGTTTCACTTTCAGTCATCAATGTGATACCCAAAATCACCGTCATCTACTTCTCACTATACGTTACTTTCTTCGGCTATACTTCTCTAGAATTATTCTGTATTATCCTACATATATCAGGAATTTCTAACTCTCCTAAATCTATGTCTGCATCTTAAGCATCGAACCAATTATTACAACCAATTTCTAATATTTGCTGTTCTAGTGTACTATGGATATTTTCACATTGTTTCTTAATGCCCATTTTCAGAGCAGACATAAAAAAACATGTTTATCTGTATTTAAAGTTGGATAAATAAGTCGAAATAATTATACAGTTCAAGCATTTAGTTAGTGTCTCCATAATCTGTGCGTTTTTAATTGCATGCAACTTGTGTTTGCACTCCATGATCTGATCTTGTTGTATGTCTTATAAAACGCTAAAAGCATTCGTCTCGTGGGGGTAATTACCGCGGAACGTTTTTAAATTTTCAATTCGGGAGTTCCCCTTCGTCTAAAAATTCGGCTCCCGGAAAACACGTAGCCACTTATCCCGCGTTTTAATTTCATTAAGAAGCTTCTTTTGTCTGCTAGGAAACTGGCGATTTTTTTTTTGTGTGTTGTTGTTACTCTACCGGCAAAAGCATTCTCGTACTCAAAATAAATGAAAATTAAAAATATTCAGTCACAAAAGAAACGACAGTTTTATTAATAACTAGCTTCGTTACACGGTTTTTCCTGGAATATATGCAAACTAAATCATTATTTTAATTATATTAATTCATCTTGTTATTACAAATTTACTTCAATACTTTGCTATCCATAATATTTTAGTCTCTTATTAATCGTCAATGATAATTTTGAACGTAGAAAGTAATACAGTTAACCTAAAAAAACAGTTAAAATTACTCATGAAACATTTCACATTGATAATATTTACCGTTTGAGAAGAGATCCTATGAAATAGGACGCTTATTTGTTCTATATCCGCTCCCTAAGTGGAGCACATAGATATCAGAAGGCCCCCACAAGAATCCTTCTCCCTAGAAAATATTTCAGCATCCCCCAAGATTGTTAAACAAATGGACAAGATAAGTGTCAATATTTTGAAGATTTATATAATTCAGATATTATGTTCATTTGGTTGAAAAAATGATTTCTTGAATGTTATTTTTTTAGATTATGATATGTGTCTCCCCGGAAGCCTATCAATCCGGAGAATGCGGGTTTAATTCCCAATCTGTTGGATTTTAAAAATTCAAGAATTTAGGGCTGGATGACCCATTGGGTTGAGAAATTGTCTGAAAAACAATCCTCATGAAAAATAATCTATCAAGACGTCTTCAAATTGTGGAGATCCATATGCTTCACTTTGGGAGCGAACGTGGAATTAGTAAGTAATTTAAGAAAGCGTTCTCACGACTAACAGAACTAAAATAAAAATGAAATGTTTTATAAATATAGTGAATAAAATTATACCTTTAGATAACAATGCCATTTTTTACATTCGATGCTTTCAATTCGCGGAAGTATAGCAATAAAATAAAATAATTCACGATTGAACGTTTACAAATGCGTTGATCTGGAATAGCTTTCAATGCTCACAATTATTATTGCCTCACTAGAATAAGCACAAAGACATTTATCATCAGTAGCGGTTGATGATACCATTATTGTTACCATGCACCCTTGGGGGATGCACAACATATTGTCATTGTCAATTAATAATTTTTCAGTCACCTATAAAATATAAATGTCATTTATCTCTGATATTTCCCAAAATATTAAGCCGTAAGCTTTTACAATACAAAGACAAATACATTCATTGAATTATTTAGTTCTAATTTTACTGTATTTATATTACTATATTTTGATTGAATTAAAAAATTGAACTTAAGAAATAAAACAGTAAAAAAAATGATTTCAGCAGTCGGAAATGTTTTCGAAAAATAGAAATTAGGTACTTATTTTAAATTATTATAAAAATTCAGTCCTGATTAATGATAAAAGTATTAAAAACTTTTCAATTATGTTAAAATGGGTATATTTTTACTGATTTCTCATTACATTTATAAACAGCATATTAACCGTTTTAAGAACCATCAATTCTATTATAAAACAGAAAATACAAGTATATATCTGGCCGGGTATTGGTTTGGGCTACAGACTAATACGAATTATTTTGAAAACCCGGAGAAATGAGCAATTTACGGCTTCTTTCAGTTTAAAAACATTATTTCTGTTAGAATATCATCATTTTCAGCAATCTATCTTATAAATACTGCTTTTACATGGCGTTTAAATGTTAAGGAAGAAGCCAATACGCTAATTTGATATTATTTTGTGGATATGAAACAAAAAAATTCTCTCATTTGACTATAATCTTCACTTTTTTCATCGGATATATAACAAAACAACCGTTAACAGTAGTTTAACAAAAAAAAAAAAAATGCTAAAAATGCTCTGTGTCCCAAGCCAATACTCAGCTAGCGATATGTCTGTCCGCGTAAAAAAAGTCTCCTAAACAGTAATTTGTATTGACATGAAGTTTTCATTTACCGTCATTCCAATATCAACTGTTTTACTTTTAACACCGTTACGAGACTATATTTTTTTTATGCAGTTAAGTATTGAAATTAGTTTGTAATAATGGGATGAATAAAGTAATTCTGAATAAAGAATGAGTTTGAATCTATTCCATGCCAAGCCGGGTAATAAAGGCAGTGTTTAAATAAAATATGGTTTATTTATTTAAAACCACGGCTTAGTTGGTGTAATAATAAAATTCGGAAAATTCTATAATAATGAATACAGCCCTGGAATATATTTTAGTGTTAAAACGGTGCAAAACTCATTTTTCAAATTAGCAACACCATTTTATACAAACGTCTCTTTAGTATTGTGTTTTCTTAACACTCATCTGATAGCTTAGGGGGAGATTTTCAGCACCCCATTGTTAAATTTAATCGTTTTTCTTATGCGTTAAATATAATACAAAAATATACCAAAATTTTTTTACAATGCTAAAAAGCTATATAATTCTGCTGATACCTGATTTTGTTTTGTGCCTTCTGTAAAATTTGGTCTGTGTGGGTTACGTCCTTTCTCCTTTCGGCAGTCAATTTAAATTGCCTTTAATACTTTTATATTATAATAAAGGTTATATATATAATGTCCCAAAATAAGCGGAAGCTTAAAATTTGTTCACATTTTTGTTTAAAATTATGTAATTTATATGCATTATTACATTGTGTACATTTCCATAATTTAACATAGTGGCATATTTAGAATATCAACTCATTTTAGGACATCTTTACAAAAATCCAGTTTCTCTTTCAACTCAAGTTTAATCACAAGTATAAAATAAATATTGTACGGTATTAAGAAAAAGTAGGTTTGTTTAAGTGTAATTTATTTTAACTTAATTTTTAATTCATTCAAATAAATTTGGTATACATCCCGGTATAATTTTAATGTATAATTGCAAAATGTATTGCAACTGAAGTATATTATCATGATCTTAGAAAACTGCTCCACCTGCAGTGTGCCTGCAGTCTAAGGACTGCTAATCCAAGACTGAAGATTTATGACTCAAGCAGGTCAGACATGAGCCTATCAATGAGGTCTGTAAGTATACAACTGTCGACGCGGACTGACTAATCTGTGGTATGCCTCAGTCTTTATCATTCTCATATATTTACGGTCTCCGGATAGCAGGTAGACTTATCATCAGAGACAAGTATAACCGATATGTGAATTAATTAATAAATAAAATTTTAAATGATTTTACTGCCTCATCTAATTAATACCAGAAACACTGTAGATCAAAATCTGATATTATTTAAAATGCATACCTCGTACAGAGAACCAGACGTTGTCGAAAATTCAAGATTTATCGTCTGCCGTAAACTGAATAGATTATTTGAACGTGGAGTTCAATTTTGCTGAAGAGGCTGATCATCCAAAAGTATGAAAGAAAATAAAGTGCTGACGGACAGCTTTGGTAACTTGACAGAATAGAAACGTATCTTTAAGTTATTCGTACCAGAATTGGTGAAATAATTACTTAGAAAAGATCTGATGAGTTTCTACGATCAAGTTAGTAATAATAGTTATTACTATAGTGTATTTAATACAATAAATAATAAATAACTCTTGCTATAAGGTTGATATACATTATTATTAAACAGGAAATACATGTGTATGTATGTTTGTTAAAGAACCCCTACAGAAAAAAACCTACCAAATACGGTATCCACACCACGGAGGTCCAAAAAAAATGTCATTGTTATCAGTAATTGTAGCATTTGGGTTTTAAATATTTTTATAATTACTAAAACTGAGCGAGAATCTTCGAGACTATGAACAGAAAATTAATGCATGTGTCTGTCTGTCACAATGATTTCTACCAAACGGTGTATGGTAACAACATGAAATTTTTACATGTAATTTTAATATCAATTTTTAGCTCAACTGTTTTATTTTTAATGTTTGCATCATCATCGATGATCAACCAGAGACTATAAAGATGCCAAGCATAAAAATGAATTTTTAGTAACGGGATAAATACAATAAACAATGAATTTGAATCTACTCCAGGTAACGTCGGGCAATAAAACTATTGTATACTAAAAGATATGTCTGTCACAAAAACGTATTTTATAAAATATATAGTTACCATGCGAAATTTTTAAATGTTATTTTCAGTGCTATACGTAAATTAACTATGTTACTTTCAATTTTTAACATGAAGATTGTATGCATCCGGGTATTGAAATGAATTCGTACAAATGAAATAAATAAAAATAACTTGAGTATGGAAGGATTTTGAATATATTCCAAAGTCGGGTAATAAAGATAGTCATATATAAAAAGATTGCGTTAACTGTCAGTTGTAATTCAATGTTTCAACGGTTTTTATCTTTATTTGATTTTTTGTTTTCGTTTCTACGTTCGTCTTTTTTTTCTTTCAAATAACATCACATATCTGAAATCGCGGCTGTTAAAAAGAGCAATCATATAAAATGCTAAAAAAAAATGGAAGGCGTCCATCCTCCTTTAAGCCGACGAAAATACGAGCCAAAACAAACACACACAAAAAAGAAATCCTTACAAAATCTTTACAGCAAACAAAGCATTGTGCAAAATCAATCCAATACATTCCACAAAGGGGTCTAATAACCGTAAAGGAAGATCCACTGCCATTGGAAGTCGTAAATAAGTACCGGCCTCTCTGAAATGGTTAAGATTGGGGCTCGAGATGAAAATAAATTGAAAACACTAATTACGTGCATCATTTGAATATGAAAAGCATGGAAGACGATTCGGCCAAGTAGGCGGGCGTAGAGATGACCCAATACAAATAAGAGTATCGATTACTAAATAACTAACGTTAAAGTCTTAATAGATATCTTAACAGTTTATAAGAGTATTTACATAGTTGTTATAATTAAATAAAAATACAGACGAGTCAATCTTCATGCGGTAATTATGTTTCACAGAAAATTTCACAAAAAAAAACAAACGTTGAAAAACGCATGTGATAAAAAATCATTAATATAGTTTCAAAAATGCATAAAAAAATTTAGAAAAATACGAACTTAAAAAAAAAAACACAGAAAACGTGCAGCACACTGATATTTAAAAAAATAATTTTGCTACAAATACGGAACGTTTATTTATTTGTATAGATTGGGGTTCAAAAAATAAAAGCACTTTTTTTAGAACTGTGGGGTAATTAATGCCTTTTGGATAGACGGGGTCGATATGTATCCACACAGCGGGAAGATGTCCGTTCCAAAAGTGGAATATATGGATTTACAAAGTATAAAGAAGTGTCTTGACAGATTATTTTTTCATGATAAATGCTTGTAAGACATTTGCTCAACTTAATGGGCATTCAGTCACGTATTTTTGGATTTTCAAATAAGTCGGTAAATGTGGGAATCTAACCCGAACTCCTCGGATTGCTAGGCGCGCAACCTGATCTTTGATATAAAAGACAAAATAAATCATTTTAAAAAGATCATTTTACTTTTTTTCATAAAACCGTCGTTATCTGACAACCATCATTTCAACCTAACCCTATTCCACTGATAACTATTTAATCAATTACTAAACAATTGTACATGTACTCATAAGGGGTTTCCAAATTTCCATGAAATATGAACTTCATTAGCTTAAAACTACATAGAAGAGATACACGTAAAAAAATCCCATAAACGATTTAATTTATCTAATATAATGCAATATATTGCGGGTTCATTTAATAGTGCCTTTAAAAGAATTACAAGTTAACCTTTTATTAATCGGCTTTCGTACGGGCAAAAAATACTTCATATACCATCTTATATAAAGAAGTTTATAAATACTACCATCTAAGTTGATGTTTTACGACTAGCGAGAAGGTCTTGCCCTCATTAATATCGGCCTACATAGTAAGGGCTAAATATGATGAAGTATGCACATCTTAGTGCACCCTAATAAAAGCCATGAAAACTTTCGCAGTATACTTTCCAACGTATAACCTGAACACATTTTTAAAAATATCTTCTATCATATCTAAAACATACATGAAACATGTGGCTGCCATGTGGCACCTTCAAGATTCTCTACTATACACCAAAATATTAATAAATTCTGATATATTATAAGATGTGTTTGAATTTCACTTTTTTTTGAAATTGTCATAATTTAAATGGCCGAGAGATGTCAGTATTATTTTTTAATTTATATCTGTAAAGCAGGTTGCCTATCTATTTATTATTCGTCCTAGAATTTTGGCTTTGTGTCAATAATTAATTAAAACGATCACGTTTATAATTTATAATAGAAATACTTTGTATCGATATTGATTTAGGTAGATGGAATTAAAATCATCCCTATAAAGCTCTCATCTCGTTTAGGTACCGATACTTAGTCGAGCAGAGTCGACCATTGAATTCGCTATCATGTCTCGTTAAACTCTCAAAACGAACTCACTGGCTGAAAGTGACAATGATATCCCGACCTACTCGTTCCCAATCTTTCGTTTGTATTCAATTTAATTATAAGTAATTAATACACATCAAACTTTTGGCATAAAAAGTTTTAAAAAATATATACGGATCATTTCAGCCTTAGTTCTAAAAACTAACTAAACTAACAGTAATAAAAATAATTTTTCCACAGAAAGCTTGATAAATTAACAGTTGACAGTTTGGCCAAACAATTGTAATTGTATACTAATCACAGTACGACAATTGGCAAGAAACGTGTTTGAAACAGAAAATTTGACTCAACGTATTGGTAGAATGGTAACATTAAAATTTAACTAACAGAAACATCTATCATACGTCCAGTGGCGGTTCAGCACTTGAGGGGCATTAGGCCTAATTTAATTCTTAGTCTTCTAGGTCCTGAGAAGTAAACTCCAATTCCTATAAACCCCACAGAAGGAAACTTTGGTTTCTCATTTTTTTAGCTTTTACACAAATCAATTTTTATTTACCTCAAGAAATTATAGTTTTTTTTGGTTTTTATTTAGTTCAGCACAGCTAAAATATGCACTTAGTATATTCTTATTTTAATATACCACTAGTAATATGCTTAAAACTTATGTTATAAAAATTATTTAACACTATTCCGAACATAAACAAGCATTATCTCTACACTAAAATTTGCATTGATATACCGTAATATCAACATAATATATTCATTATTTTTATATAACAGTAAACAAATATGTAGTAAAAACTGAATGATCGGATATAATCATAAAAATGTGTATGGTATATGTTTGATAGAAAAGAAATAAGCTCATATTCACATAATCTATATTTCAGAATAGCAATATGAATTTACTAAAACACTGCACAAAAACGTGATTAAAATTTATTGTTATCTTATATTCTTTATATCTTTTATATCTTTAGCCTAAGCTCTAGTACGCTCTAGTGCACGCCAACCAACGTCTTGGGAAACTGCTCCTGGGACACTTCTGGCGCTTATGAAGAGCGCCTCACGTTTGTTACACCACGGTATACGCCCGCATAACTCTAAAAGAGTGTCTATTGACTGGTATCATAAAATATTTTAAAATATTCATTTTTTAATATAATACTAGAAAAAATGCGTAATTATCCACCTTAATCTCGTCAGTTTATACTATGATATATCATAACTGGACGTGGCGTATGAGATACAAACAAAAGACTTGTTTGTTATAAATTATCTGACGCAGCAATAGGCCACGTATAGAATTCGTTATTAGTAACAAACGTTTCCGGGTGAATTTTTTTTTAAATTCAATATTTTATAATAAGCTTTAATATATCAGCTAAAAGTTTTGACAAACTGCTTTTCAAGAATACCCGTTGGCAAATTGAATCGGGGCTCGATGTAATGTCAGTGTTCGCAGATAGTGCATCGTATTTTCATCATTTCTCATTTGCGTGGGCATGTTTTGTGAAGTGGCAGGGGGCTCTTATCTTGCCGGGAAGCTTCCGCCGGATCTCGAGCAAACTAACTGCGACGATTTTGAACTGAGATTACTTTAAAATACGTCTGCAACTGGCGAAGCCCATTTAAACTTATTTCATCGCAGCCGAGAAACTGATTGTTTTTATCTTAACTTTTAATCAATGCATATCATATTATAAATTTCACCAGTGGAGACTTGATTAATATTTCAACTAGCTTACTCAAAGACTGTTTACTATAATATTACAACTATTATAAGATCTAATATTATAAAAAAATATTCTATAATAATATTCTTTTTCTTCTTCTTTTACCATGTCCGCTCCTAACGTGGAGCATATGGATCTACACAGTGCAGAGATAGACATTACGAAAGTGAATTATATGGATTTCCGCAGTGTAAGGACATCTTGACAGATTATTTTTTACCAGAATTGTAAACGCAATGGGCATCCAGTCCGACTTTTTTAGATTTTTTAAAAATCTGATTGATGGGGAATTGAACTCGCATTCCCCGATTGCTGCGCACGCACGCTATCAACTATACTCCTGGGGTGACATGCTATAAGTCATAAATTTGAAAAAGATAAAATTGAATTCATTTAGTACTATACATTTAGTAGTAGTTTAGATTGTCTACCAGCAGTGTAGAAAGAAGATGTCTAAATACATTTTACGACAAATTCTATCAAACAATACATTAAGAATTTGTCGTAAAATTCATTTAACAGAGAGACTCAAACATTAAAACTCGATTATCTCAAAACTCACTTTTT
>JAGVSQ010009554.1:0-13542 GCA_022683975.1 Rhyacophila evoluta
ATATGTGAGATCACTGTTAGCGACCCGGGTTTCGCCTTTCGGCATCTTCAGGCTCACTTCACGATCAACAATATATCGTTGTTCAGCAGTCAAAAGATGTTGTACTAGAAGTAGTATTATATGACAACGGTGGACTGAATTAGTATGCATTTCTATAAAGCATCAGTTTAGGAAGCATTTTACTGTCATTTTAATGCTGCAAGTTTTGAAATAATCTGTCAGGGTATATCTTTACGCTATTAAGATCCAAATCTTTCTTAAGCTTTCGAGCGGAAATTATAAAAAAAATCTAAAAGCTTATTAACTCGAATGAGGATTAATCAGAAAAAGCTTACGTCTATTCCACTAACCTCTGAGAGGATTTGCATACATTTTTGCAGAGTATTTCAATGATGCTTACTGCAAAAATAAAATCTTACTTGTCATTATTATTCGTTGGACATATAGGTAGAATGTATTCTTTTAGTCACTTGGCTGTAGCGACTGCATAAAATAGAAGGCGAGAATTTTGAGACAGCTGAAAGACCTCTCGAAAGATACGAACGAAGGCAAGGTGGTTAACTGACAGTCGCCAGCAAAATGTTGGTACAGTCTGCGTACCGAGAACTGTTTCTATACTGTTTTTTGTGTCACCGTACTTTCGCGGCAATTTATTACATGGCCGACTTACAAGCCATCCTGCCTTCTGAAGCAGTGCTCTGTAATCTTTTACACGAATAGATTGTTTACTATTTCTTCCCGTGTTTCAATATTTTATGACTATTTTAGTTCCTAGGATGGCACTTTACAAACTATAGTAAAATATATAATTTGTAACTTGCGTACACAGTTAATTCTAGATGAAATGGCAATATACTGAGATTATTACTTCACTGTATACTTTATACACAAATTTATATACTATCATGGTTTCTGCACGAACACCCTCTAAGTATCAGTAG
Organism: Rhyacophila evoluta; assembly: GCA_022683975.1. Classification (NCBI taxonomy): domain Eukaryota; kingdom Metazoa; phylum Arthropoda; class Insecta; order Trichoptera; family Rhyacophilidae; genus Rhyacophila; species Rhyacophila evoluta. Next base: position 942 of record JAGVSQ010009554.1, read on the forward strand.
ATGGAATCTTAATCGATACAATTGGTTTTGAAATTCTATAAAAAAATAGTTCAATAGAATATCAGTTAATATTTGTTCTGAATTATATTTTTTTTACATATTTATCAATACCAAATAACTTAATAATTCAATGAGTGACAAAAACGGGACAGTATAAATAAACACGATGATTAATATAGCTATAAAAGCAACCTTATTTATTCAGTAATATGATTTTTGGCCGAGATCAAAATGATATTAGAATCGACCCAATTGGATATTGAATACGAAGCATTTAGAATTAAATTATTGTGTTATTAACTTAATCCTTTGGCATTTCGATGAAATAATTTAGAATTGCTTATACAATTACGGCCATAAACATATACCCATGAATTAGGCAACGCGATTATTTATATTGCTATATGGACTATAATTCAGTAATTACGTTTATGCTTGTAAATAAACTTGTAAGTAAGAACAGATAGAACACACAGGCTATAAACAAAAATAAACGATTTAATCAATTTTTGAAAAAATGAAATCAATAATTGTTTATGATAAAAAAATCAATGCAAAACAGAGTGTTACTTACAAAAGAAAACTATCATATCATACAATTTCTTTGTATTGATAAGTCGGGTTTTGCAGGAAAAATAAATTTCCATTAGATTTTCTATATTTTCAGTTATGTTCAATTTTTCTTTATGAAATTATTTTAGTTTATTGGGTTGAAATTCTTTTGACGTTTAATAGATTCAAAAAAAATGGACACCTAAATTAAGATTTAGAAATGGAGATAATGAGACAAATAGATATTTATACATTTAAATGATTTGAACCCATGACTTCTAATCCTTTGCATTTTCTTTTCTATAAAAGGTAATGGTATTTATAGATCGATTGTTACATAACCAAGCCTCGTAAAATAGGTGTACCAAAATAAATCTTCAGATCATTATTATAATCCATATACTCGTCAGTTGGAGCAGATATGGTCAAGAAAGACAGGCAAACTCAATTAATATATTCATTGTTTACTAAACTAACAGAATCAAAAAAAAAAAATCACACACACAATACAGTGATTTTTTTATGTTGTTGTTGTTTATAAATAAATAAAAAATTGATTTATCTCGTGTCTTTTACCATAACACTTTCACGCAAGCCATCATGCTATGGATAATTCCAACAAAAGACTACCTACTTCAATTTGTTTTCACTTTATAAAATAATGTCGTGACATTTACGCGATATGGTTGAAACACACCTGTCTTATAGATTCCTTTTTCTCGGGTCTCTTACCGGCTAAACATTTGCAAATAGAATTTATATATTGTGGCAGTTTCAATATAAATCGCTCTAATTCCTCTTGTCAAACCGACCAGCACGCGAGAACGAGTCTTTTAATCTTAGCAATGTCACATCGGATATTTTATTTTTCTAACGGTACTTATTTGCTATTTTCCCAAACTTGTCGTATAATTGCGTAAAGTTCGCGTGATAAATGTGAAATAATGAAATCCCCGCATGGAATTTTCTATTATTATCTATGCGCGTGTAACGGCGCATAGCGTGCTGTATTGAATTTTACTTTTACAAAAATTCTTGTCGTGCCATTGTCGGTACATGCCAATAATGCTAAACATGTGAAATTTATTTTGTTTACTGTAAATAAACCTACTTATTCTGACAAAGTTTCATTTAATTCAACTCATAAGTTCATGTTAATTTAAAACAGATTGTTACATAAGACATATGGTAGGATTTATTCAGAACGAAGAAATAAGAAATGGATCATGCGGGTATACATAAAGCTTCTGCGACGTTGGACTTGGTACAGCCGCCCGTTCCTGATGCTTTAAAGTCTTAATCTAACCTTTACTCAATCGGATTTTGATGCTCTGCAACCCTGCTAAATAGTATGTAATCTACATAATGTTTTCTGTAAAATTCAGGATGCTGGCACAACTTCAAGAAATTTTACGAACGATTTTATTTTATAAGATGTTGGCATATGAAGGTAAATAAAAATGTAGTAGAAATGCAGGCGATTGATAAAAGTAACGTCCATAAAACAACACAAATATGTAATAAAAAAATCGTACGTCATATTGAACTTATTCTGCGAACGCTTATAAATGAAGGTTCTTTGAACCAAATCTTCTATGTACACAGTTGTATAAATAATAAACAATGAATAAAAAACAACAACTTAATTTAAGCATTTTCAGGCTCTGACTCCCGTATAATAATTGCAATAAAATCAATGAATATTATGGTAGTTCATTAAATATTTATCAATTTTCATATATCATTTTATTTTATATGTGATCATAAAATAAATTTCCGGGTTTATGAGGGTGAAAAGGTTATCCCTGTATTATCATCATTTGCTAAGTAGCAAATTAAGAAACCTTTGAATTGTTTAAACATTAAATGATATTTACTATTAAATTTAATGCCAAACGGTAAGCAGTATAGTGACATGGAAATTTAATGCTAAAAGCTTTTGGAAGCTTACGAACCAAGGTCAAGATAGGCTAATTATTTTTTGCATTTAATGTGAATGACATGATTAATATCTTCATAAATAACTTTTCATATCAGTTACGGCAAATGGTTGGCCTCAAATATAATTATACGAATGACTTTCTTGTACTGAGTGTATTTCTAAAATAAGCAAGTGGACAGGTTGCTCATTGAATAAGTGGTATTACCAAAGTCAGGGATATTTCTACTATAACTTAAATAATATATTTAATTACTCAAGAATTAAATACTCACCTATATATTAAATACAATCTAAATTTTCTTAATTTTCAGTGATGTTCAAATACTAAATATTTGTTTCACATGTTTTAATGATGCGTAAATAGCCATTTTACCTGTAAAATATAGAGGTTATTTGAAGAAGATCGGCACATTTAAGCACCAGTGCTGAAAAGCTGTGACTTTTGCATCTTCACGGAATGGAAAGGAATCTTCAAGCTTTATCTTGTGACGTGACTCATGGCGGTGAAGCAGCGCATTTCAGTGCCAACAGTGTCACAAGAATACCTAGATCTTTACTTATTTGGACAAGCAATTTATGTGAAGAGATCATCACGCTTGTCGTATAACGCCACAAACTTTTTAAAAGCAATGGAATTCGCCCTTGTGAGTCGGATGGCTGGTTAGGCCGACTTAAGTAACTCTTCCCGTTCCGTACACATTCTTGGACATTGCCACAGAATGTGATAAGCATCCTGTTCTGGACATCCACAAGGACATGTTGGCTGTTCAACAGGGCTAAACTGATTTAATTGTTTGAAATGTGTATTTGATGGACAGTGACGTTTTTGCTTAAGCCCGTCTCATTTAAGGGTCAAATGATATTTGTGAGAAAATAGTACTTATAATACAATAGACATAGTGTATTAATGCTTATGGCCTTCATGCAATGCGCAAAGAAATGATGCAATTTTTACACCGGTGATAAAAGCTTAGATGATTTCTCCCTAAGGGTTGGAGGTACTGCAGCAAAGCTCAGTGTTCTTACACGTCAATAATTTTGCAAACAATGAAATATACGAGCCTGACGGATAACCCCTATTTAATTCTTTGAACCCAAAACTGAGACAGCTTAACCTGCTGTGGTATAATAGTTTGTTTGAGGTTACGAAAGCTCACCAAAGCTCGCCGCAGTATGCTATGATGATGATGAGTGAGCATGCTGCATGGCCCGCGGGCCGGAGCTTGCCAGTCTTTTCCCAGTCGTCAGAGAGAGGATAGCGGGGCATGCCGCTCCCCGAGACCGCGTGGGTACGAAATATACGGCCGACCGTATGAAATATGCTAACATGCTAGATATGAGTCGTGGCACGTTATGCGGACATAAATAATATCTCGCGGAGAGATTTCTGGTGTGGTTGCGAATGAGATGTGGTGGCGGTTATAACCCGACTGCTCATTTGGTAGTAGATTTGCGGTTGTATTTGTACGGAAAATCATTATCGTCTATTACACCCTGTAATTTTATCATATGTCATTCACAAAGTGAGATTTCTGACAAAACTATAATCAAAACGCATAATAAATTTAATATGACATCATTCCGATATTAAATTACTTATATTAACCGTTTCCATCGCATATCATTACATTTTAGTATGCTTTTAGATGAGTTTTATTTTGCGACTGTTATTGCAACAGGTTTTTCAAATCCCTATTTTAAACGATACTTCAATCCAAATTTATTCTTTTTTATAAAAAAAATCTTACAAAATGTTTACTGGTATGATTGTGTTTTTTCTTTTTGGCAAGAATAATATGTATGTGATGCTCGATTATCATAATTACTAACGTCTGAAAAAAATCCATTAAATAATACCACTGGGATTCTTTTACAAAATCTTCAATCAAGACGAATACCGATTTTAGAGACTTCTATATGAATTATATGGCCCATATTGATTCAGCTTATTCTTCTTCTTCTTATGCCATATTCACACAGTATGAGGATATCCACTACGAAAGTGGAGTATATGATTCTCCGCAATGTGAAGACGTTTTGACAGATTGTTTTTCATGAGAACTTTTTGTCAGATAATTCCTCAACCCAATGGGCATCCAGTCCTGTATTTTTGGATTCTTAAAATCCGATAGATGGGGAATCGCACCCGCATTCCCCAGATTGCTAGACGTGCACACTACCAACTACGCTACAAAATACAAAATTTTTATGTTTAGTTGCCTAAATTGCTATAAAGTTTTGAGATTCAATTCATATATATATATTTCAGTTTCATTCATATTTTTGTACATTGTTTCGTTGCTATTTCTTACAATTGAATATGTAATAATGTATTCATATAAAAAACTCTGTCAAAAGCCTATCCATATTATAAGTAAATAAAATATCCTAATCTGTGAAATAGAGTATTAAATTTATAAAAAAATAAAAAAGAGGATTTTTAAAACAATTAAAAGTACATACATCATTCGCTTTCTTGGTGTACGAGTTGACAAGCACGTGTTTTTTCACACCGGAAATTGCGGGAAAGTTCTGGACTTTACAAGAAAAATACAACACTGGATATCAAATGCGTTAAGTAAAAAACCAACTAAACAATCCTTGTGATAGGTATTCTGCAAATAAGAGTCTACACATTGTGAAGATTTATATGCTCCACTTATCATGGCATGTACGTAAATTATTGCTCACACTAACAGTCCTAGTTTTATTGAAAAATTACGTCCATTATTCTGTATGCAAATCTGCATAAACAACTCTTGCAAGAATAGATGTGGCACACATTGATATCTTAACTCTAAGAGAACCGGCAGCTTCATAAACATATTTTTAGTATTACAGATAAGATTTCATCAATTATTGCCTTGTTGTAGAAATTACGGGTTGGAATAACATCTTTTTTCTGCCAAATATAAACGATATATTACAATATATATCACCAACTTATTATACAATAAAAAATAGATTTATATATTAAGAAAAACCGAATTATACTAGTTAATTTAATGTACTAGCGTGTATAATATTTTCATTTTATTTAACCGTAAAATATCTACACGCGTTTGTCACGATTTATCCAATCAATAAAAAAGTCTAATTTATTAATGGTATTAAAAATTGCTTTTTTAATTAGTTCTTAAATTTTGTAATTATAAATGAATATACGTCTTTAGCTTCCTATAAAGATTCATACGCCTGTATCGATTTGATATATTATAAACGATATGCCGTGGGAAATCAATAATATTTAATTACTAATTTTATTTCAATCAATATATTGTCGGTATCACTAATTTTTCTATCGTGCAATTATTTAAAGTTTTTATTGCCGAATCGAATGATTTCTTAGTATTTCTATTATATTGAACATACTATCAATATTTTTCGTCAGTTTTCTTAAATCAATTTACAGTTAGCTTAGATCAGATTTTAATACAAATTAATATGTTTAAAGTTGTTTATCTGACAAGAGCTTTTACATTTTTGACCGCTTAAAATTAGTAACCCATTCATTTTCGTCAAACTGAAATAAACCGAGACACTAAATTATTAGAAATAAAAACATGAAATAGATTTAAACTTGAGATATTATTATTTTTATGTAATTTTCATGTCTGGGATTCCAAGCTGTACAAGGTAAAAACCAAATGCCGCCTGTTCAATGCATGCATTTGTTCAGTGCTGTTCTATGGTTGTGAAACGTGGCACCCGCTAAAGGCCCAAAATAACCGTATTCTGAGCTTTGATAACAGATGCTTGTGGCAGATTCTGAGCATACGGTGGTATGACTTTGTACGAAATGAGAAGATGAGAGAACGTACTGTGCAGCCACTTCGGCTCGGCCACATATTGTGGATGCCACAAAAAAGTTTGAACCAGACCCGCTTATTTTTTAATCCAACCTATCGTCGGCGTCCCGGAAGTCCGCTAAATACTATCTATAGAATGTATTCGGTGGAGTAATGGGATGCAGGTATGACCTGGGAAGACCCAAGAATTCTGGCGGGCAACAGGTATTCTTGGAGGCTGCACATGGTGTACTTATGCTCCACTTAGGGAGCGAACTGGAAGAATAAGAAGAATTTCCATGTGTATAATTATCGAAATTAATTGTTTCATAAACTCAGTTTCATTCATTGAGTTATCTGCTTTTACATTTTCAAAAATATAATATAAAGGATTATTAATCCGAAAGGAAGATGAAACTAAAGTCGAAAACTTAATAAAAAATCACACATATATGTAGGTTAAGCAGTTCTTGTCGATCACTTTAAATATAAATAATATTACGATTTTTAAATATGTTATTAGAAAAATATATATCCACTTTATTCCGGTGGAAATCAATATACTTTTAAAGAACGAACCTTCTTTGATCACTATTAATATTAAGTAGTCAATAAAAGGAGACATAGTTTTAACTGTAAACGTATTCATATAATATACGTAATTTGTAAATATAAATAACTTTTCATATCAAAATATCATATCTCCATCCCCTAAAGGGTTGCACAAACCAACGGTTTATTGAATGTCACAAATCTGACCGCGAATGGGGATATGTAGCCAGTGCTTTTGTCACGTATCAGGGTAAATTCGTGTGCCCCGAGGTAGAACAAAGCATCTTTATTTTCCGCAAACATCCAGCTGTCGAAGGTTTACAATACAATCATGTATGTACATTCTAAGGTTAGGGTTAACAGCTGTTTAGTAATAGCATGACATTAAAAATTACACACCTCTACAAATCTCATCGACTTTTTGCCACCGACACAATATTTCTGACGATCTAATGACATTCCCGGTTACCGAAAAGTTAGCGTGTTCCCTTGGGATCCGGGAATTGCATGTTTAATTCCTACATCTACTATATTTTTAATGTTGAAAATGTAGAACTGTATGCTTACTGGGCGGAGCAATTGCCTGACAACCAAGTCTTAAGAAAAATACTCTGTCAAGACATGTGTTAAAATTGTGGTGATATATATAGTCCAATCTCAGAGTGGAAATTTTGACATAGTGTGGATCTATATGCTTCATTCTTGGAGCAACTATGATATGAAAAAATATTTCAAAATAAAAAAAATATTCACACATTTAAAGCAGATTTATTTATTAAATAAAGTTATATCGTACTGATATAGATCGACTTTATTTTTCCTATACCTAGTAATCGCTTCATTTAATAGACTTCTTTATCACTCTTATAAACGACTTTTTTTATGGTTTTTATACTAGGTATATTATATTTCATAAATTAACATGATGGTTCCGTAGCAGAGAAAAGATTAATTTAATTTTACAGTTTCCTTTATATTCGGTGTTTTATTGCTTATTGATAAAGCACTTTTCAGTTAGTAAATAGATTTATATTGAATATTGTTTCTCCTAATATTAAATTAAAAGCTTTTAAAATTCTAAGATCTAAAAGCTTCGTTGACAACCCTATGTTGCACAGTCATGCATTTAGCCATGTACATCCTGCTACAATTCTGTTTGTGAGAAAATAGGTTCGATTCCTGAGGTAGCTTTTTTGAACTTGAATGCGAGGCTTTCAAAAGGAATGAGGAAGTTCTACTAACTTTACTTCATTTGAAAAAAGAAATCTTCGCATTACATAGTTACACAACATTTATTTGTAGCGGCGTTGCTAAGTTATTTGTATTTGCATCATTCAGTGTTGGCCTTAAAACAATTGTACGTTTTAACGGATAGATAACTCAGCGGTTGTAGGTAACATTGTGTTTTCGCTATTGTACTAAATAATTTATGAGCGTTTGCGGCATACAAGATATAATACACTGGCGGAAAATTAGTTTTCTTGTCTTTACTCTGTAAACATTTATCATAAATCAGTTAGTGGCCTCTTCATTTTACTAAATCCTACTGGAAATCAGTCAGACTATAAAAACATTTGTTTTTTATATTGACCTATTCTAAAAAAACATTGTTTTATATAATATAATAGAAATAAGTTCAACTGATTATGCACGAGGATTATCGCTAAACTCTTCAATCTATGGCCTGAAATTTAATCATTTTATTCCAGCCACTATTATTTCATTGAAAATACATTTTCATATCATTCCGATATTTTTAAATGACTTATATATAACATGTTACAAACTAAGCTATTCTGCCAATATCGCTCTATCCCTACTGTAGTAAATATTTAATCAAACAAGATTACTTTTTCTAACATATATAGTAAGTTATCTCATTAATAACACTTCTCCACATTTAGATAACCGATCGCTTAATCACATGTGAAGACAAGATAAAAGATATATCGTAACGGTATTGGTAAATAAGATGTCCGATGTGATAGAAATAAGGTTATTTTTTTTAGAATATTCAACGGAAGTAATTTATATCTCACATATACAGTGCCGTTCGAGATATAATATTTCTTTTTGACTCAGCGACCAACTATACGTACATTATTAATAAATACGACTTTGTATAAAATTCTTAAATCTAAATATTATATAACTCGATGTCTTCTACTATTCAAAGTAATATAAATATATTTATTTTTAATATGTGCCTTTACAACACTTCACCATCTAATGACGAAAAATTGTAACTTCTATCGCAAGCTCAGTAATCTTTGCTCACCTGGTTCACTTGCTGAAAAAGTATCATTTAATGTAGTGATATGTATCATTAATTTTATAATTGGATTATATATTTAATCCCCATTTGCAAAGTTTTTCAATATATCCCGATGTTTTTATACCATCCAAAATCTTCTTGTAGCTAATTGTTTACTATCGTGCGCCACTATGTTTTTAGGGCCTTATATTTTTAACCATATCATAAAACTGATCTAATACGAAAATCTTCATAATAAGGTTTTTTCATTATTCTCATTTCTTTCACTTTTTCCACTATTTTTCGATCATTCTAATACAACATAATAACCTTAGACTTTATTTTAATCACAAGTGTTCTTATTGAATATTACGTGTTTTAATAAAATAGTAAAAATTATTATTTAGGATTTATTTAAGAAATAATGATTTTGATTAAAAATAAACTTAACTATGATTTTTAAATAAGCTTCTATGATGCAAGTTCAACGGGCATCGATAACTACTAGCCAAAGCTTTTACACTACGGGTGAAATGTCAATTGACTTAATAAAAATGCGCTTCGTTGGTAGTTTACCTCATAGCAATTATGCTCGTACCAAAAGTCAGCCTATTATTTATATCTTGCAAAAATTTTGTTTAATTTTTTTGTCGCAATCACTCGTAAATTGCACTTTTATGAATCAACATTATTTAATTTAATTTTTTTCGACAATATTGGTTTAACAGCCAAGTATACATCACAATTTTAATAGTAAACAAAAACATTTAATTAATTTATTAGTTCGTTAAATATTATCTTTATTTCAGCAGACTGCGTCAAATGTGCCGATTTTATATTTTTCTCGATTATTTGTATTATCTTCATATTTTATTATTATCGACATATTTACGTTCACGTTTTACTATAGATAAAATTTTCAGTATTCTATAGTACTGTAAATTAGGATGGGTCTAGGATTATATAAAGACTTCCCACTTTCTTTTACTATCACATATTTTTCACCGAATTAAAAAAAATATATATCTCAAAGCTTATGAGCACTTCTATTATGTTTTATAATTTTTTTTGTATATTTATAATATATGCCTCACCTGATATACAAAAACACTATTATTTTTACCGTCTAAATATATCTGCTGTGATGTATTTAGGTTATCATTGAACTGATTATCTTTGCAGAATTTTACGACAAATTCCTTATTATACATATACTGTTACATATTAATATCACATTTATAATGCACTACGCGAAGTTTTATAGCTACTGGCCAAATAAGGGAATCAAAAGCAAAAACGCCTTTACCCATTAAAGTCATATTGTAAAAATTCAAATAAAACTTATACTAGTATTTTAACTATTAATTATAATACTTTTCAAGTAATATGAGAGCTTAAATGAACTGTTATAAATATTATGTGAGATGGTGTGAGCGTAAATGTTTTAAAGTTTAATTCAATTTTAAGAACTCATTTTAATGACTTTTTATAGACTTATTTTCACCTTTAATCATACACGTGATCCATGAGCCAGAAGTGGTCGCGCTGTCCACTTTATACTTTTGGAGATAAATGCCGAATAAACAAGCTTATCAGATAATGCTAGAATAAGTTAAATTTAACTATTTTAGAATCGATTACCGTAGAGTAAAAGTCAGTTGTGTGCTGAGAATCGGTTTGCTAAGTAATTTTGATTATTTTTTAAATATAAAATGTAATACAAAATAAGTGTACTGCTCCAATAGGTAAAACTCCGTGTCTTCCGGTTATTCCTTTTATATGTACTGTGTTTTTACTTAGTATGACGGTATAACTTAAACGTATATAGGGAGCTCGGGCCAAACGTTGTGACACATATACGAATAAACCAGTTTGAGTCTAAATTATTTTTATTCAAGGAAATCTGTCGATTAATTAAATTCTGTTTCTATCTACATTAAACTATCGTATACTTTCATTGTTTCCTTAATTTTTGTATTGAATATATTTTATTCGTAAATGAGTACGTTTTCTTATTTCACTGTATTCTTGTGATACGTTAAGGCTAGTTTGCAAGTGAAATCTTGCAAAGACACTTACATATGCGGCGTTGTGAATGCGACCTTAGCCAGGCAGGCTCTGGGAAATTAGCATACAAAGTCTCAAGTCGTGACAGCGCGCTGTTGTGAACGGTCCCCAAAAATAAAAATAAACATGGGAACTCCTTCAATTCGTACAACAGACGGACTAACTATGCATCTCTGGTGCCATTATTTTACACCGGACCCATATCCAGAGCGGTCGGCCTCGATCGACGCTTATGGTAAAGTCGATGAGATGCTCGAAAAACCATGTGGTGATAATAAACAACAACTGAAAAGCTTTTAAAATCTTCAAAGGCTTAAATTATTCATTTCCCGCTTACATAACTACAATACAGTACTATACTGTTGTAAACGATTTGTTGCATTTCAAATATCACTCATGGCAAAACAATTAATACTTATTTACAATTACAATTGTACAGATGATGAAAAAACTCTCTTCAATCATTATTAGTACTTAAATCAAATTCCATTCATTTTCTATATTACCAATAAATTAAATAATATTTTTTTAATGTTGACATTTAAAAAAATCGGAATTTGATTCAATGATATTCACTATAGAGAGTTCTTTTATCTTTCGTGTATCTATTTAGCATATCCACTCAAAGTAGGTCATATGGATTTCAATCATATGAAGATAACCGATCTAAATGTTAAGCTTATGTCTCTTTGCACTATAATGATGATAAAGAATATTTTAACCATTATAACACGAAAGTTCCGTGAAATCTTTCATGACTGTTTGTAAATTATTTTGAAATGGAAAGTTCAAGTATCGACAAAGTTCCTAGAAATCATTTTAATTTATTGGCGTTTACTTCGTGGTAGCTTACGATTAATCTTACATGTTTATTATTACTATTTATAGCATATCACATTACCTGAAGCTTTCTTTCTCTTCATAAAAGAGAATCTCCTATCTTCAACAATGTTGTTCATCGTAAACGTTTATATTCAGTAGTCGTAATGTAATTTAAGTTGTTTTCTATGCGAGTAAAACACGTATCTTGAAACTAAAATTACCTGACTTCCAGTAAATAAGATGAGTTAAAAATGTCAGGATACTATATTTTTTTACCTTTTTATATTAATATTGAATTGTTTTTTTGTTTCAGGTATGTTTCGGAACATCTAATTTTGAATTCGCCAATTGATTCCATCTACCGTTACATCTACAGTAAGATATTATTATGTTACTTTTATGTAATTAATTTTATTTTCTTTTATTATATCAAGCAAAAAATAATAATTTACTTTTTGTATATTTAGTATCGAACTTTTCTTTGTTGACACGAAGCTTTTTATCTGGGTTCAAAAGTATCCTCTATAAGTCGAGTGAGACTAATAGAGCTTTCACGATCAGTTAAAATACATTCCTCTTTTTTAAATACATTAATATATTCAATTGTATACCATACTTGTTATC
>JAGVSQ010009557.1:0-13538 GCA_022683975.1 Rhyacophila evoluta
CCAAAACTAAATAGAAAGTAGAGGGAATGCATCCTTTATACAATGGAATCATTTACAAGTAGATACTATTCATCATTTCTGAAGATTTTTTTTTTTTATCTAGGATCATAAAAAACGGTCATAACTTTTGCATCAACTCAATAGAAAATACCTGCATTACGATCTCATTAGTTGAAGGTCTTACACCAAATCTCAATAGGAACCGAAAATTCTGTGTCGTGTATTCACAAACAAATCATAAAATTTTATAAAGTTAATGCTTCTTACATAATATTTATAAATAAAAATTCGAGGGCAGGATGTGGCACCCGAGTCGTAGTTTGGTGACCGCTGGTATAGTCACAAAATGAGCAAGGCGTATGTTGTCACTATACAAGAGAAAGCGTAAAACGTTTAAATAATTAAGAGAGGAGTTTGTATATTTGTGATAAATCTAGAAATAAACCTCATATTTAATTTATATAAGTTCCACCTAAGTGGGCGTATGTTTTCACTCGCATAATATGTTATTTTGTTAGGCAATGTTGACAGTAGGAAGGAATCGTCTCGGCCATTGATATCTCCTACTTGAGTGCGATTAGTTCAGATGAATGTCATTTTGTAAATTTCTGGAATATTGTCTATCTAAGGCAGTGCTTCGTTACCTTTTATCTTTCACGGCATACTTGACCTTTTTTCGGCACACTACAAGTAGAACAAGTAATCTAATGTTATTCTGATATTGGAGAAATGCGCCACGGTATACCCAACATCGTTTCGCGGCACGCAGTCGCGGAACACTGATCTAAGACACTATGCAGATTTGTTTAAACTATTGATACTTTTTTTTCCTCTCTCAAATGATTTTCTTGGTTTCTTTTTTTTTATTCTTTGTTGTTTATATTCTATAATTATATAATAATAATATTACAAATAGTCTCCATTTTAAATGCAGCTCTCTTGTCGTGGATCCGATCAATGTAATATCACACAGATAAAATAATGGCATTCCTATAAGAAAGAAAGTTACTACTCGCACTTATTATTATAGCAGTGATAAAAATTTTGTACGGCGACCAAAGATTATATTTACTTTTTCTAAACGTGATACGAATTAAAATGTCGCTTTCGCAGGTGCGTGGTCACGTGCGCATAATAAAAAAAAAAACTATCCATCATTATGAAATTCATATACCATATCTGCGAGTTTATAAGAATTGTGTAATATATCCTTTGACACTTTTTAGAGGACTGGAAACGAAATGGGCTCAGTACAGTCCATTGCAATATTTAATATGGCGTGAATTATGTGTTTCTGATACCAGTGTTACGCTTCCATAGCGAATGTGAACAATACACACATATACACATATACACATGATCATAAGAAAATATTATTGAATTTACGTAATTGGGTAGAGAGAAAAATATGGTATATTTTAAACATTAAAGAAACACATTTTTATGCATTTATAAAGTCGTATTTGCGTTTATTGAACCAGAGCCACGGCTTTCCAATGGTCATTTTGTGCACCGTAAAGGGACACCTGGACACTATGGGTGCATTTAATAAGAAAGATGCAGTATTTTTTGCTTGCAATGGTATTTGCATAATGAAAACAAGTATTTATATCATACAATTTAAACTACTCTAAAAAGAGCTAAAACTATTAAAATGTGCATATTATAAATTTGTGTTTTTTTTGGACAAGGGCGTCACCAACCCACGGTATGGCACTTAAGCTCTAAGAACGATAATAATAAATAAAAATTAATATTTCCTTTCTGAACACCCTATCGGTAATCCATAATTTACGGAAAATTCGATACCGTGATATTATAATGATCGTATGTTAACTAAAAAACGACGCCGAGCTTTGTACGAGTATGATATAGTTAGAGATGTATGAATTGCAAATAAGCCGGATTCTGTTTTTTTTTATCGTGTATATCTATGATCATTTCAATATTCGGCAATCTGTTTCGAATTCATTTCCGTATACAGCATAGACATTTATAATTAATTGAATTATATCTGCCGAAAAAAATATTTTGCTTTTGATTATGTTCTAATTTATTTTGAAGGTTGCGAGAATTTGCACATCGTTGTAAATTTTGCCAACTGTTCAAATTTTCCATTTCAAGTGCGCTCACTAACATGTGATAAATGTAAGGTAATCCACAAATCGCTCGTCACAAAGCAATACCTCGTATACCACACATAAAAAAAAATTACAAGGTATGAAAAGAACTCTATATAGTCAACATCGTTAAATCAAGTTCAGGATTTTTCAATGTCAACTCAAAAATTTTTAGTTAATATAATACTAACATGAAAAATATATATGGAATTCGGTGTAATAATAGAGATTCAGGAGAGCTTTTTTCATCTTCGGTATGGTTTGTGTTGTGTTGTATACGAGGTGTTGCTTTGTCACGAGCGATATGTATATCATGCGTCACACGATTGTGAAGGCTTTCAATTTCACACAATATAGCCAGTCCAAGAAACCGTCCAAAAAATTGGAAAACCCTGAATTCCGAATTCCATGCGAGGTTGGCCAGGAATATAAAATAAATTTTATAATAAACTGGGAAGCACTGAATCGTGAATGTAATAAATAATGTTTTTCCTTTTAGATTTAACCAGTGCTTTTAATGCAAAAAGATGACGAAAGTCGCGTATTGCTTAGATTTTTATTAAAGAAAATGATGCATCCACAAATTTCAGAGTTTACTGTTGAATTCAGCCTACTGACTGGATGCCGGACAGGCCACACTAATAACAAGATGCATTTTTAATTTCTGCAATATTTAAAAAAAAACCGTGGTACTTCTAATAAATCACAGGATATAGCGATTTGCTGAAAAACAATCTGATAAGACTGAGTTTTTTTACTAAAATAATATATTCTTGAATTAAACCCCCACAATATGATGTACAATTTGTATTTTAATTATTCAATTTTATAATATGCAATTAAAAATACCGTCTATAGTCGATTATCCGGATGTTGCTTATCTGGTTTGCAGATTATCCGTACTAAATGTTGAAATAATATTTATTGTAAATAATTGAATTATAGATTTTTTTCACGATTCAAAAATAGCTTCATTACTCTGTATTTAAGTATAAGAACGCATGTTTGCAAAATTACTTAACAAAGTTTTATAATTAAGGAAAATGTTATGAATAAAAATACCAAAATTTGGAAGGAAACTTTTAAAGTATAGGAATTTGGATTGGTCGGGCCACAACAGGCCACGACTGACGACAAACAATATTTTTCGGTAATGACAAATTATCAATAATTCATCTAACCATAGTTGGGACGATCCATGTTTATTGATTATCCGGGCCTCTCCTTCCCAATAATATAATTGAGAGTACACTGTTATAGGAGATTCACAGAGTTAGCGCTGACGAAAGTGATGATTTGAAGCGCCAACTGTGTAAATAAATATGATTAAAATGATAATTTAAAAATTGCAATATCGCCAAAATAAAAATAGGAGAAAAATCTCATGACCCATTATAATCGCTTCACTGGCGCCTCCTTTGATCGAAAATTTGCGACATAATCACAATGCGTTTTGAGGTATTCGCAATATTGTGTGTGATGTAATTATATAAGTTAGTAATAAATCTCTATAATAAAAGCTGCAATATAATAAAAAGAAATATTAAATGCAATGCTGTGTATATTTTTTCCTTTCATCGTTTGTCTGCTTCGTCATATAAAAACAAGTGCCGTGAGAAATTTTATTTAACTGCGAGAGGGTCTCCACAAGTGTGGCTCGTAGTCATTTATTTTTTCATAATTAATAAATTCAAATAAATACCAAACTTTGGGCAGCATAAGCAAATACATTTTCCCCCTATTTTCCGGAGAGGTAAAAAGAATAGTTACAAGTAGATTGAAATTATTGTTTATTTAAATACATTTCATTTCATAATTGTAATAGATATTTTTATAAAATTTTCGCTCCCAAAATGGAGCATATGTATCATTCACATAATGTGAATAAATCTACTCCGAAAGTGGAGTATATGGATCTCCGCAATGTGAAGACGTCTTGACAGAGTATTTTTCTCGGGAATCGTTTGTCAGACAAATGCTCAACCCAATGGGCATCCGGTCATGCATTTTCACATTTTAAAAATTCAACCAGATGGGGAATCGAGCGCGCATTCCCCGGATTGCTAGGCGCGCACACTCCCAACTACGCTAACCGGGGAGACTAAAACAAATATACTGCAATACACACACATCATAATGTGTATTTTTTCTTTAGAGTAAAAATAATTTGAAAATAATTGATTAATCAAGGTTTCTAATTTTTGTTTATTAATATGTATGCTAGCCGGCGTTACATCGGTAGTTGGTAAACGCACGCGCATGTGAATTGTTTGGAATAGAAGAGTATAATATACCACCAATACGCAAACAAAACTCACGTCACGTTAATCGAAATTTCTTTTGAAATATTAATTCGCGTCAATTCACCTGTGTTGTATTTGGTTGCGAATATAAATAATTAATTTTAAGTAACACGCTGTTGCATTATGTTTTGAGAAACAGTGCCTTCAAATGTCTTTAGTGCTTTGAACTCTGTCTTGTACCTACTTTATCAGCAGTAATACAGATTTTTTTAATATTTCAAATTTATTTTGTTTTATTTTATTCTTACTCAATTTTCACTGTAATTGTATCGTGATTCGATTCAGTAAATTGCAATTATGCATGGAAATAAACAAATCACTAAACTATGAGTCATCTATCATTTCTTTACCTGTAAATTATCAAATATTTTTCCGTCGTCAGATCTGTATTTTACTATATTTAATAAATTCATGTTAATTGATCAATATAAACTTAGAAAAGAACTAAGAAAAGTATAATAATCAATCCTTTTCCAAAATTATTATCATTTGACTTCAGTCTTGTAATTCGTCTTTTAACTCCACTGCGCATTGTATGTTACAATACAACACAGATATCTGTGTGATAACAACTTAGTTATTCAGCCCTTTCTTGAGTTCGTTACAAATAAAGTAGTGGTTTCTAAGTAAGTATCTGAAAAAAAAACAAAATAAAAACGATTAAAATTCACTAGTGTTTTTTTTTTTATTTTGGATACTAAAATCAATTTAATCAAATTTTGTCTCCCCGATAGCGTAGTTGGTAGCGCGCGCGCTCAGCGATCCAGGGAATGCGGGCTCGTTTCCTCATTTGTCGGATTTTAAAAATCTTAGTTCTTAAATTAAAATGAAAGTAACAACTTTTTGAGCAGGCTATCATATTTACTCAGCGCCTCGTAAAATAGTTTTTTTTGTCTGCTCCGAAAGTGGAACATATAGATTTACACATAGCGAAGATGCCAACTCTTAAAGTGGAGTATATGGATTTCGCAATGTGAAGACTTGTCCTGGCCCTTAATAGGCAATGCAGCTCGGCATTTTTTAAATCCAGCGGATGTGGGAATCTAGCCGGCCGTCCACGAATGCGAGGCGCCTACACTAAGCTCTACGCTATCGGGGAGATACATAGAATTTAAATTAAATCAAACCGAATTTATATAAATGTTTTAACCAATTTATAAACATATACACGACATAAATTGTACAGACACTAATAGTTTCAGTTAATTTTAAAGATCTACGGAATACATGATAAAGTAGATTAGTTATTTCTATTATTGTTGTATTTTTTTTTACTTGCAGAATGGACTGCATTTCTAACGTTTCGGTTACTAGGCTGACTGCTTAAAATACATATTTAGCAAAAAAATCTAACTGTATTTACCGTATTGATATATATTGTTGAAGTCTCATTAAAAAATAATATAATATATAATACAAAAAGGTTATGTAAGAAAGCTAACTGTTCGAAAATTCTATTGTTTCTATTGTTGGTATTATCATTATGAAACGTGGGATAAAAAATATCTTATCTCAGTGTTAGCTTAACTGGAGTTTCTGAGCGATGTTTAGATTGTGCGTGGAATTAGATCACTGGAGCAAAAGGTTGAATAAAACTAAAATACCTTGTATGACAGTAAAAAATAATGTGTGAAAACAAACTTGTTATAATGCCAGTAATAACAATTATGTTAATTTCAAATCATCTTCCATCGTAGGCAATATAATTTTCTAGTATGTAGTGCTTTCTGTACGTATACAATGGCCCGTCGAACGTGATGCGCTCTTCAAAATAAGCGCATGAAGTGTCCCAGGAGCAGCCTTTTCCCAAGACCTTGGTTTCCGTGTATGTATGGTTCTTATTTTAACTAACTAAGCCCAATTAATGTATCGAGCCTTGTTTATAAGAAATCTCGCTCGCCGTAAGATTTACTATTTTTCAAAAAATAGAAAATTTTCATCAACAAGTCGCGAGGGCTTACCAGTCCGATAAGTGGTCGAACCGACTCGAGAAGACCTTTTTTAACCCACATATGGGTTCACTATTAGAGGATGTGATAAGCATCGTGTAACTCGCCAACGATTTTCAATAGATAATTATCTAAGAAGTCAGGAACATTAATTGTTTTTTATTCCAAACTGCCATCACTAAGGCCGGCCAGAATGCAATTGAAATGTGTCCCACACACTTCTCACTTGATTTAGATCAAAATTATTCACAGATATTACATGAGGATTGTTTGAAAATTGTATAATAATTTCGGTTCCCGTACATTTTAACTTGTCTCCGGTAAACTTAATCAATCTTACTACGTCAAACAGTATGTTTATTAAGTCAAATTGCTCTGGATTTGGGTCTATGTGTGTGCTCGGATTTCAAGCTGTTATTGTAAAATAAACAAACCGTTTTGTAGTATTGTATGTGTAAAACATGGAGCCCTGCGTAGTAACGAAAAATGGTTATCTAAGTATTTTCAAATAAATAATATTTCCTAAAAATACTTTGGTTAGTATATGTATCTACTGACATAAAGGTGTTAACTCAATTCAAATCCAAAAAATAACATTTTGAGCACAATTAAAAGAAGATTTTTGTAAAGATAAACTGATCAATCTAAAGCTAAAGGATCGAATACGAGTATAATATGCAACATCCCCAGCAAGCAGTTAACAACATTCTCACCAACGTAATACTATTTTTATTAAATTCAGTGGAAACGAAAATATGCGCTATTTCTGCGTGATAGTGTGAATTCAAGATATGTCGTTTTTTATCAGCTCGAAAGATATCATTTCTGTATGACTATGGAATACGTAATTTTTCTATGACCTAGAAAGGTGTCATTTCTGTATGATTTCGACAGGTGGGCTGTCGGTCATTAAGGTGTTAAAGAGCGGGTATAGTTACACCAGAGAGAAGAAACTCTCTCGTACAGCGTTACATGTACGCATACTAAGCAAACACACAAAACTTACATTTTTATTTGAGTAAGTAAATATAACTAACCCAGAAAGTATCTTTTCGTGACTAAGTGTGTATTGTTCGCAGGCGACGTGACAAATTTTCATCATTTTCAGAACACATAATTCGCTTTAGGCAAACATTTTCACACAAAGAAAATATTTTATTATGAAAAATAACAAAGCGATAAAAATATCTTTTCCCACATTGCATGTTGTATTGTTTCTGTCACGTACCCGCTAAGCCACATTTACATATTTCTAGGAGAAAACAATTATAGTAAATATAACAAATATTCATAACAGTTACTCTAAATTCCTATATTGCGTGATGATATACTTTCCCGATCTCACTACATTTTTGCAAAGCATTTTACTTCATTGTCGTCAGTTCCACGTTTTCAATTTTCATACACATTACAACGCCGTTAAACCGTCAACTATTATACTGATCCATACTGTTATCAATTGACAATATGTAAAATATACTTACGTTTTGCTCTTGGTTTAAATTCTTTATACACAATGCAATTCCGTGTTGATTTGTTTTATGTTTCGACATGGCACATCTTGATGATGTATTGAAGATACTCACAGTATTTTCTGTTAAATTTTGTAGGCTTTATTCAACTCTCAAAATGCCAAACAACAAGAGATGTTAGCAATGATCGTTTTATATTTTTCGAGCGTCAAGCATAATTAATAAGAAAGGTCCATATTTTAAAAAATACTGCATTACAATATTTTTCATTATCAAAATGCCATCATTTATTTATTGGTAGACTGCAAAAACATAAATATAATACTAAAGGATTTATGACTGAGTAAATTTAGTTATTTAGTGTATCGAATGATACCATGCCAATAAAATATTCAAATGTGTGAAAATGTATACCCTTAACCCTTTGAGTAGTATGGACGTACATGTATGTCTGTGCGCCTTGTCGCTTTATTTTCAAAGCCATTCTTTTATTTTTTAATAATATGTTATTATTTCTATTAATATACATACTAGATAGATCTATCAATAATATGTGGAAGTAATTACAATCATATCATTTATTTTTAGGCTAGAAAAAAATACGTAAACATTACGAAAAAAAATAGTAAAAAAGGAGTTGACTTCAGCATTGAAAAACTCCCGTATGCTCTTACGATAATTATCGAATCATTATTTATTATTAATTATTTCGATAAAAATGTTCACAGAAACACATAAATCGATCCTATGCGTTCAAATTTGATCTCCATTCCGAAATGAGAGCGGCCACATGTGTGAATGTTATACACATTATAACCAATTTGGAATAACTTTTCAGTTTATTTTGTTCATTGTTTGGAAATAGAAGTGCACTATTTACAAATTGGCACATTCGATTTGGTTGATTTTATGATATTCGTTGAATTGATAACGGTGGAAAGATTTTAGAGCCTAAAACATGTGTGCATAAAAATTAACTCTAATCTAATATCGTCTCCCCGGTAGCGTAGTTAGTAGCGTGCGCGCCTGGCAAACCGGAGAATGCGGGCTCGATTCCTCATCTGTCGGATTTTATAAATCCAAAAAATCCAGGATGGTTGCCCATTGGGTTGAGCAATTGTTTGACAAATAATTGTCGTGAAAAATAATCTGTCAAGACGTCTTCACAATGCGGAGATCCATGTACTCCAGTTTCGGAGTGGATATCTTCACACTATGTAGAGACATATGCTTCACTTTGGTAGCGAACATGGTATAAAAAAATATTATAGCTTCATTTAATGAAATACGTTTTTTTTTATAAAATATTTTTTTATTAATCGTGGAGAATATCGTTAGGAAGCTTCGTGAACGTTCGATTAAAAAAAAAACAGGAAGCGCTTGACAGACAAAAACTGCACAAAGAGTAAAAAAAAAGCTCGTAATATGTATTCATGTTTTGTAAAAAGACGTAGTGAAACTAAACAACTTAGGGAAATCTTGCTTATTGAATGGCATTCGATCCCCCTATATATAATATATCGTTGCGTGCATTGTATTTATGTGAATATTAATTATTAAACATCTAGGTGTGTGAATAAGTATGGTATTGGCTTGTTCTTGCAAACAACAGAACAAATCGGAACATATTTCAATGGCTACACCGAAGTTTGTCGGTGTATCGGCCGGTGTGTGCAGTCACGAACCACCAAGATTGAACCGAACCAACAATATCTACCTACAATCACGAGCGATCATATTTTCGCTTTCTACCTCTAAATTACTAAACTCCTAAACATTTTTTGTCTTTGAAACTTGTCAAAAAAATCACGAGCAATATTTTCCGTTATTCCGATAATCGCAGATGTGATATTTGTAAACCGAAATTCAATAATCACAAATTGCAAGTACATATCTGCAATTTCGAATTCTTACCAATCAGTATAACATATATGCCAGGATTGTACCGAATTTTTCCATCATCAAATATGGCACATTTTGTAACGATACTCATGTTCATTTTAATCGTATTTCTTTTCTACGATACTGTTTAAAATATTCAGTAACAATGTATACCAGTCCCACTGGTTGTAGAAAGGTTAACGTAAGCGTTACTGGGCCAGTACTTGCGGGCTCGAATGCCTCGGGTGCTAGATATAAAACAAAATACAAAGATGCAGGATCGAACACTCAATGAGTTGAGCATTTGGCTAACGACAAATTATCGTAAAAATAAGTCTTCAAATCACGGAGATCTATACACTCCATCGTGGGCATTGTAAAAACAAATGTACCTTAAAATTCTGTTTTTGTATGCATAGTTTGATATTACCGAATGACGAAACCTAGGTTGCAAATGACATAAAGAATTATTGTAAATTTATCAATATATCATGTCTTTTATTCCTCGAAAAAAGAAGCAGTTCTCGTAAAATTAACGTATCAATATACATTTTCGGACTGCAGAGATCTGTATAATCCGCCTTTAAGCGAAGAAGGGATTTTGAAGGTAATTTATTACTACCACACCCAATTATACTTTGAGAAGCACTGCTCTAGTAAGCAAAAAATGTACACAGTATGCCATTGTAACATTTCTATTAAACTCAACGGTATCTTGCACTTTAAAAGGGAGAATGCAAAGTTGAACAGCATGTCTTCATTCATAACCTTGAAGAAACAAAATGTGCGACAGCATTATACAAAGTCAGAAGATGAACACAGTCAACGTTGTTTCATCTCGTACTGACAGTGCAGAAGATGTTTGGCCAAGCGATAAATCAGTCGATGCACCGAGCTTAAAGTAAAAAGATTCAGGAACGTTTAGCAATTCGAAGAAAAGCATTGCTACATTACTAATACGTTTAATTAACTTCTGCAGTTTAATGCTGATGACGTGCCATATATAGTCATACAGAAATGATAGCCTCGTGCACAACGTGCCCAACGCATTACCTTATTTATTGTATACTGAATTTATCTAAAAGTTGCGCACATCATTCTTTCCTCTGCTAACTTTGGTGTCGCTGCTTTGGTCTGTAGAAGTTAATACATCATTCGATTCTCAGTATATCTGTATTTCACATAGCTTTGCATGCATTGATTTCATTTTATTGGTGTTATTGATTGTAAGACTGAATTCTCGGAAGAAGAATAAGACTTTCCAAGTGGTGCATAAAAGTGCAAACAAAATAACTGCTTGCATCGTTTAGTAATAAAACAAATATTACCTTTTTCAATAAAAATTAAATCAGTGAAAGATTCTTTCACAAAATGGCCGCGCAAAAAGTGCAACCAAGATGGCGGCTAGCCGTTCCGTTCTATTTATTAGCTGTGCATGCGAACGCCATTTATTTATTTCATTATTTATTTCGCTGCGGCTGTGTGAAAACAAAACATGCGAATTGGAATAATAATTAGTACTTTCGTTGCAGCGTTTACAAGCTACGCTGTGTGGGTTGTATGCTTAGCGATAGAGGAGTTACGGGCTCGAGGTCTACTCGGTCAATCTGATTAGGAATAAAAAAAAACATGTTGCATTTTATAGTCTTTTGTTTTAATGCCACATAAAGGTCGTTGGCGCAAGACGGTTTTGAAATCCCATTGCAAAAAAATATTTAATATTGATTAAACAAAGCAAATGATTATTTATTTTAAAATGTTATTTTATTTAAATAATGACAATGTTGTTGTATTATATTTTTTCAAAAACGATTTTTGCTCATTATGATATTTCTTTTTTTTACTGTGGAGCCGGAGTATATGACCATTATGCATTGTATTAAAGATTTTCTGTCGATTGCCATGCGTCTGGCCCAAACCATGCCAATATCCTTTGACGTTTACGGATAGTATCCGACGGTACCGGAATGTCTCCGGTCAGATAAAGAAGCCGGCCAGATTGAAGGTTTCCAGAGGCATCGACAGCACGTGTTCTAATCAGTCCCAGCATTGCTACGTGACTGTTAATGTAACATAGCTTCATTTAATAAAGACTCCTGTAATATTTCAATATAATAATCGTCAACCATAGGCTAAAAATGGACAAATAAATTTGCTTTCAGCATCTTTATGTTAAACAAAAATGCACCAATAATTTACACATACAGTGACGTAGATCGCGTGCTCAAGTCCCATGGATGAGTAAAATTAACCACGTTGTAATTAATATTAAAATGCGGGACATGAATGCCCTGCCCAGCTGATTAAGCGATTAGCAAAAATTCTGTGTTAATATTTTTTCACAATGTGCAGATCTATCTGCTCCATATTCGCATTGGACAACGTGAAAACAGTATTGTTATTAGAATATAACCAGTCCTTGAGTTGTATCTATAGATGTATGCCATAAACTAGCATCGAGAAAAATGTCTTCCTGTCATTTTTTCTCTGTTTGTGACGATAAATATTTTATGAATATCAACAATGTCAAACTATCACAAAAGACTGTGTGAACAACGAAATACTGAAAAACTTCCGTCAATTAAAAAAAAAACCGTTGAATTCCTAGTTAACCCACTAACTAAAGGTTTTGTAAAATATCTCGTAACTCGAGAATGCGTAAATCGAAGACTCCCGTATATGAATCATCTCCGTGCGACAATTGATAGTTGTAGGGAATCCCCCATTACATAATATGTATAATAGTTCAATGAAACGTTTATAATTGATATTTAAATATCGGCTAAGGTTATATAATACATGCGATACAAGTTAAATGTATAATTACTATATTATATGGAATTGTTAATGAAACCGGTTGTCTGAATTGTATTGTTTTAAAAGGTTGTTGCTAATAAAACGTTTGATTGGTTAGAAACTTATTGATAGTGAAAAAAACTATTAAACCGGAAATGGTATTTCATTGTTACCAGCAAACTTCCGTATGTGGGTCAAGGCCGATCTTAATTATAATATTTTATCAAATATTAAAAATACACGAGAAATTTTGATTTCAAAAAGTTGATAAATCTAATATGTATTGTGAAACTGACGAATCCCCCATTGCTGCGTACAGCTTTGCGTTGTGATCTCGTATGTGTTTTTTTTTTCTTGTGTTGTTTTCGTCATAAAATATCTATTTCTTTGTATCCACGACTTACTGTTTCGATATACTTGATTCAAGATATACTTGTATATTTTTTTACCGTTTACGGTCCGAAGTGAAATATCTGGATTTACGCAGTGTGAAGATGCTCACTTCAAAAATGTTTTAATTTTTTTCACGAGAATTAGTTTGAACTCAAAATAGTATTTTAATCTCATAGCACTACGACGATTTTCGAATTGTATATGTATTTAATAACTCATTTAAAGTAGCACAAAAAGTAATCTTACAGTATTTAACTGTATATATCTAACTTAATGAGGCGCCAGTGCTTAAAACAAAATACTGTCATACTAAATGCTTAACCACGTCCATCCGCCACATTGTAGACGCACCAAGCTCCTGACCACAAGCGCATAGTTATATCGACACGTCTATGCACATCGCTCAAAACAGCTGGCCATCAATTCAACTTCGGCCGAATGCAATTCTGATTTCCTCAAAATCACATAATGCAAGACTTTGCTAAATTGAACGTATTTTTGATAAATGATTCAGTACAGCGGTCACTAATGTACGGCCCGCGGGCCGGACCTTGCCCCTAACTTTTATTTATAATTAATATTTTCGACTGATGGTGCTTGATGGAAATTGATTTTCAATTCTAA
>JAGVSQ010009558.1:0-13538 GCA_022683975.1 Rhyacophila evoluta
GGAATCGAACCCGCATTCCCCGGATTGCTAGGCACGCACGCTACCAACTACGCTAGCCGGGGAGTAGTATACATTATTAAAATATTATATGTACAATACAAATCTTGTATAGTCAGTCGGACACTGATTTTCAACCGCAGCTCGCTGCTGTTTTTAATTCATATAATTTAGATTTGATTAACTAAATTTATTGAAAATCGGCTTGAAAAATGAATTATATATAATCAATATTAAAAAGTCAAAAAAATATTTTACAGGCGCAATTACTAAAGTTTTTTAGGACCAATTGTTACACCTTCAATTGATTTTTTTCAGTGTATTTTAAATAAATAATTATTGTACATCATAATTTATCTCTTTACCAAAAAATGACAGTAAAGAAATTTGCTAAATGTAGGATTTGATAAATTTACTGTTATTTTAAAACAATATCAACTCGTGTAAAATTAAAAGGTCACCATTAAAATCATGACCCTAAAAGTATAAAATATTGAAGTATCAACAGACTATTTTGGAGAAATCATATAACATTTATTAGTTCGTGCAACGTTTATAATTTGTATACCTCGATAATTATTATAACGTCTTTTATGGTAATAAAAAGTACAATTTTATAGTAAATTGCCTCTAAAGGATGAATAAAAATTCAACAAATCAACTCATGGTTAAAGCGCATTGTAAAAATAATCAACAAGATATTTATTGTTTTTTTTTTTGCGTCCGCTTTAAAAGTGAAGTATTATTATATATATCAGCATTGTGAATAGTATGGAATATAAATCTATATAATCATTATGAAAAGTTAATTTGACAGCTCTTTTATTGAGAATCGGTTGTTGAATTTGAGTTTTTTGAGTATAATAAATTGAGTATAAAGTAATGGATCTTTAGATTTTTTGAAAATCCTGCATCTAAAAATATTTTTCAGTAGTTGTCAAAAACGTCATAATTTAAACGTTTTATTTTATAAAACAAATTATTTCTTACAATATATGACTGTTAATTATTTTTACTATTCGAGAAAATATGGTTAAAATATTTTAGAATATTTATAATTTAATTTATTTAATTGCCCCGTATATAGGTATATAATAAGTATACTTTTAACCATTTAAAATTAGCATTGTTTAAAAATTCTCTCAACAAAAATTATGGAAATTAAAAAGGTGCTTACATTTGAAGTCCTTTTCAGTAAAAGACGGGACATTTAAAAAAAATTCAGGACTGCTCATTAATTATAAGAAGATAAAGCAGTACCTGTGACTAAGACTCACGTAATATTGAAGATAAACGTTTATTCACGGGCCGGTAGGTACTTAAATCCTTTGAAATAGGCTTTCTAAAAAAAATTGAGCTTTTTTATTTTTTAAGCCATTTGATAGAACACGTCGTATAAAAGATATTTTAAACAATGACCAGTAAAAACACCTGATGTAAGATCTCATAAAACGGATTTTATGTTAGAAGATAATGCGGTATTCATTATTCTGTAGAAGACTGAATAGCCTTTGTCTTTTGGTTTTGCGTTCATTGATTCACATTAATAGGTCAGATAAAGCTAATCAAATATTAAAACATTACTAATATTATGGGTGCAAATTTATTACTCTAAATTAAAATAGTAAACTAACTTGATACAACTATTATTAAGAAAGTTGGGATATATTGGTTTGCAAATTAAAAATGTCTCGTGTATATGATATTCGGCTGAATAATGTTATTTTGTTTAAAGAATGTAAAAATATTTCTATTTATGCTGATGTTTATACAATATATTTGTCTTCGATGATTTATGATTTGAAGTTTTATATATAAGAAACTATATATATAATATTTGGAATTTCAAACAATACTATTTAAAGTTTATAAATCATCGTTTGCAGTTTCTAAAAAATATGTTAATATTGATATAAATTAATAATTTAAAATTTATAAATATTGCCGATGATAAAACAAAACGAAATATGTGAAATTTTATGGAAATAAATGATAGATTTTTATTTCATATTCTTTAAACTTGTATTGTAAAATATATATTATTTTTGATGAGTGATAGCATTAAACAATACGATTCTCATGAAACATAAACTTGTACTCCACTTTCACAGCGGACATGGTGAAAAAATCATTTTATATTGTATACTTAAATCTTAAATCTTAATTATAAGTCGTTAAACGTGTAAGCTCCGTAAGTAGTTTTATGATTATATTTGTTAAACTTCATAAAGGCATATTTCATATTAACACCCATGTATGAAAAAAAAAATCTGTCAAAACTTTATTTTCCCTTAGGTCACCATCCACCCTACCGTCCGCTGCACTTAATATTGTTTATAGTGGTAACTTCCTGCCGTAACTCTTTCGCGAGCAACATCCCTCGCCAGATATAATTTCACATTAAAATCTGAGAGCATTTCCGGGTAGTTTTGTCCCAGGCCGCCACTTCTAGTGGGGGTTTGTAAAATTCAGAAATGTACTCAGCAAAAGTAGTTGTTACTATTAGCACTCGTATCAGTGGCGTTACAGCATAAACTAGTATAGTGCTAGTCGAGCCTAATTTAAATGCAATGCCGCACAAATATATGCAAACTAGTGCTCTATTTTATTGAAATTCTTGTATGAACATGGTTGGATTTTTTAAAATGATTATTAATATGTAAGTTTTTATAAATAAGAGGTAACCGTGAGTCTTCGAATCAAATTCGACTACAAAATTATATTCTATTTGTATGAGGAGTTTTTTAATATACACATTAACAATTTATTAGAAAAGACTTTTTGTACATAAAATTTACAAATATTTTTTGTTTCGTCACTAATTTGAAAACAATATAAACAATACTTCAAAAATTTCAAAAGTATTTCAAAGAAAAAAAGCACGTAAAATATTTAAATATTCCAATAATTTATGTACAGTCGAAGCCAACTTAAATTTTTTATACGCTTTTCATTACACATAATTTTAATCTTTACAAAATTATATTTTAAATATGCTCATTCCTTAAGTGAACTAAATGGATTTCCACACTGAGTAAATTTATATTGACGAATGTTATTCACATGAACTAGTTTTTATTCGTGCAGCATCTATTCTCTCATCTTAAAAATCCTCAAGTAGACATGAGATTCAAATCCGCAACCTCCGGTATCAAAGCATGTATGCTAATTAATATTCCAATAAAAGAATGAGTTGTAAAAACATATAAATTATAACAAATTTCTCTGTCACTCGATTTAAATTAACATCTATTGTTTATGTATAAATTTTCTTACAACTTTGCTCTAAAGAATATCCTGTTACGATGATAAAGAAGTAGTCATAATAAATTTACCCTGATATCACGTTTATTTGACATAGCGGAGAGCCTAGTCACCCTAAATATCTAATAAAGGGTTATTGTGTCAGCTGTAATCTAAAAATAAGTCGTTCAAAATGCAATCAACGATTCATGTTATAACTGTTTATTTTAATCAACCGTAGAAAGGTAAAAATATGTAATCAACACCAATTTTTTTTTATAAACGACACGAAAAAAAAATTCAATGATTTTGAACCAATGTAAAAATATTAAATAGACACGACTAGTATTCTATTTAACCAATTATTGTTTATCGATTCAATAATTTATTTAATAAAAATCAATAAAATGTGTTGGAAATCCTTTTTTCTGGTTAGAAATTTCATAGAACCTCTTTTTTCATTGACATTATTCTTTTGATAAAATGTGTATTAGATTATATCGTCGTATTACTGGCAAAAGACCTTAAAGTAAAAATGTAAGTTTTGAAATAATCGAGTCTTAATGTTTAAGTCTCTCTGTTAAATACATTTTACGATAATTTCTTAAAATGTAATGATTGTACCTTAAAAAATTGTCGTAAAATGTATTTAACAGAGAGACTCAAACATTAAATTGTCGATTATTTCAAAACTCACTTTTTTGCTTTAACGTCTTTTGCCAGTAATACGACGATTTATATTGTTATTTTTGATAAATAATATTTTTTAAATAACGACGGTTGAAAGTTTCTTAAGTCGATATGGAACCGAATTATATTACATAGAATATAATAAAATAATAGCATTAAGAAGTATTTATGAAAGACATTCGAAGTAATTCATACTAATATGTTTTGACAGCAAAAGCTCCTCATGTTGAGAATGATTGATAGACTACGAAATCT
Source organism: Rhyacophila evoluta (assembly GCA_022683975.1). Taxonomy (NCBI): domain Eukaryota; kingdom Metazoa; phylum Arthropoda; class Insecta; order Trichoptera; family Rhyacophilidae; genus Rhyacophila; species Rhyacophila evoluta. The sequence goes on from JAGVSQ010009558.1 coordinate 4,186, forward strand.
TAAATGCCAGTTATTCAAGAGAAATATAAGTCAAATCAAAGTTATCGGTCAGCCCGTTTATAAAATACTGCTTGTAAGTAAAAAACTAAACTGAATAAGTGCTTGCAAAGAAGAAAAGCCAAGTAAAATCACTTTTTTAGTTATATAATATTATATATCAAACATCTATAGTACAGATCATTATATTTCTAGACTTTTTGTCTCGACGATATGGCGACAATTTTTTTATTTTACAGTGGTTGAATATTATTGTTAGTTTTTTTGATAATTATTTAATAATTAACACTTTGCTTTATTTTTTATAGTCGTACCATACTGAAAATAATTGTCGATAAACATAAGCAACCCATAGAACTAACTAAAGTATAGAATTATTAGTTTTGGGGGTTTTATTTTTAATGTATCAGCTAAACAAAGAATCAAATGATCTGAATGATTAATGAAAGCTTTTTATGAAATTTAATTACTTTGAATATAACTTTAAGTTTATTATACCACGTTATATGCCCATGTAAAATCGTGGGTATTGTTAAAAAAGTAAGCAAGTATTTTTATATTAAAAAAAAGTAACTTGTGTGATAGATCACAATTACACAATAATAGAACAAAGATATTTTACAAATAATATTTTATTAAAGGTTTTACAGTGTAATAGCTTATATTTTATAAAATGTAATCTGTTATCAAAGTTTCGTTTTTATTTTTGATGGTTCGTTTTGAAATGGACGACATCATGTTTTTAAGGTGTGTTTTAGCAACTTAATTGTTGATTTTAGATATTAAATACTATACATTGCTCAGTAAAAAATATTTTAAGTAGTGTGTTGTATGTAATCTGTTGAGATTTTTTTTCAAGAGAATACCCATGGTATAAATATTGATAGCCAATAAATTAATGTGGGCGCTTCATAAAAACTGGTTAATAGGTGACATATGTTTGAAAAACATATTATTAAATATATACCTAAATAAATGAATAACCTTATATATATTTTTTATACGTGCATAATAATAAAAAAGCTTGTAAATCTCACAAAATCTTAAAATCATATGTAAAATCTAAAAATATTTGATAAAAGGTCTTTTATGTTATAATATGTCATTTGTCAGAATGCTCTTAAGAAAAATGGTACAAATTTCTTAAAAGAATTTTTGTCAAAAATCTTTTATAATGTAATTTTATTTATTTTACACATATTGTAACATTAAAAATAACAACACGAAATAATATGATCATAACGAAAATATTAAGCACAATAAAAGCAAACGCATAAAAAATAAAGGCAATATTGTAAAAATATAAGAAAGAATACAGAGAGAATTAAAAAAAATATACAGAAGGAAGGAGACAGTGTCTACCAATTAAGTTCAATACACTCTATTATAATAATTTAAATGATAGCAATCATCTAAACTCACTTTTACATGGGTAAAAGATATCAACATCCGAAGTGATTTTGTTAAGCGTCACCATTGCTCTCCGCATTGGCATGACTACTGGCAGAATAGTCCTGCATTTAAGAATAAAAACAGCTTATGATCTCGATTTATTAGGTAGTTATCATGGACGCACATACCAATATCAGCCAGGGCGGCAGAGTTATCAATTAGACCACGCATGTCTGAAAAAATATCGCGTCGCCAAATACAAATTCTTGCTTAGTTTTAAGCTACAATAAGAAATTATGTCCAAAATGAAAGCAGTTGGATAAAGTCACGAATAGTATCCATACATCTGCAAGTACAGAAGTTTCAGATTTTTTTTCTAAACCCTTTCCATCATAAGATTATATTTCAACTGATTCGGGGCCCAAACAACCAATTCCCTGTCTAACCTGCTTCTTACTAATAAATTGTACAGTGTTAAAAAATCTGAAAAGATCTTTTATGGATCCTGAAAATGGACGTACGAATTGATATATTTAAGCATGTTACGTAAAGTATTGACCAATTACTCAACACAATGAACATCCAATCTTATGTCTTTCAAGTTTTAAAAACTTTTATTCCTATGCAGAATGTAGTACTGCAAACTTTGGCGTATATATATGAATCAGTCATTAAAAAGATAAATAGATAATTCAAAAAAAATCTTTTAACTAATTCACTCAAACAATTAAGTAGATGTAGCTCCACATTGTGAATATAACAATTATAGGATAACGTATAATTATATCTTAGATTAATATTTTTTTCATGTGAATCGGCTATAATTAAATTATGTCACTCATCAAGAAATCTTAAATTATAGCGATTTTTTATTTAAGCAAAAATCGTAAGATAATTAAGCTACCTCAAATGTGATATTTGTTAGACTTTAGAAAATAATATGTTTCTGTTTAAATAAATTTATAAGTAATTAACACAACAAAGGATTAAATGTAGAGAAAATTATTTCGTTACAATATATAATAGTTTCACTACTATTGTTCAGCTCTAATGTCACCCAATTATGTTAAAATGTAATATACGCGTCGCGCGTATGGATCTAGTGTGTTAATAAAGGGAAAATTTGTAATCCCTGCCAGTAAGAATTATTAAGTTCTTAAATAATGATAAATCACTTTGGAATAATTTCAGCTGTGACAGCCGAAGCAATCAGTAAAATTACAAATTACTTTAAATTTGTTTGTGAAAATTGCGAAGTGATTGATCAAACCAAACTAAACGAGTGCCACACACTACATGAAAGTTTACGGTTGTTGGATCTGAAATTAATTTACTTGCAATGTATTTTGTGGCAACGAGAAACCTTTTTGCTGAAACTTATAATAATAATAGTAATAGTAATAATAACTTAAATAAAGCTTTTACTGTTTTACTATATTAAGTTAAAATGTGTGTGCTTTTAGTTTATTTTTTATTGTATTATATATTGTGGGACTGTATTAAATTAAATTTAAATGGTCATAGTTTATATAATTGATCTTTTGGAAAAAAAAATTTCAAAATAAGCTTGAGAAAGTTTAACAATAATCTGTTACTTTGAAATAGTATCTTTAAGAAATTTAGACATACATTCAGACTCACTTTAAAACAAGCGCATATTTTCAAGTAGCATATATATAAAATAGAATGCAAACCACACCTATTTATTTTAAAAATCATTTTGTCTATTTTTCGTGTCTTTTGTATATTTTTTATGAATGAACAATTAATAATTGTACTAGTATTTTTTTCATATTTACCCGGAAAGCCTCTCTGTAGATGAAATTTTGTCTATTTTGGCTTGCTACATATTTCAGTAACACAGCTCTTTTTATAAAGAATAAAATAAATATCTTAAAAAAAATTAAAAATTCGTAAATAAAATTTATATTTTGCATTTCTTTTTTTGCTTTGTGTTGATAAACATTACCGCTCAGAATATAATATTGGATATGGAATCCCATTATACGAAATTTTGATTTAACGTATTTTTGCAATACTCGATTGTTATCACTTATTGTTATAACTTATTCAACCTATTTGCAAAATTTCAACTCACTAAATCTGTCTTCAAAAAGGGTATATTTATTAATTGGTCTTCGAGATAGTTTTAAAATATGAAGAAAATAATGAAAATTGTTTTTAATAAAAATAAATACATTTTAGAGTTTTTTTTTTCTTATCGTACCATTATGACGGCACTTATTAATTTTGTACACTTAAAAGTATGTTTAAGCCATGTTTAGATATAGTTTAAACTGGTTCAATACGTGTCTTACTTAATATTTTAAATTTATTGATTAATTTATCTAAAACCTTAAAAAAAGTACTGAATGTTTTTGAATAATATCTTTCTCATTATTTAAAAACATAAACATGTATTAAACTATTATTTGTTGAAGACTGATTCAACAGTGATAATGAATTCTTAGTAACATTGCATTCAAAATCTTGCTATATTTGTATATAATAGATATACGAGATATATTGTAGATAAAATTGATGTCATTATTGTATCATATTATGATAGATAGACGAAATAAAAATTCCACTAGCGTCTCAAAAACAATGCGAAAATTTAACCGTTTCCCTAACACGTGATAGTCGTTTGAAGGAAAAGACACATAAAGAGAAAAGCTCATAAACTAGTTTCGTTTATATAAATTCAACGTGTGACATTAAGAACTTTCCATTTGTCGTATAAAACATGTACGACAGAAGGGTTTAAGTGTTTTATAACACAAGTCCCGGTCACATAAACTTAAAACAACAGCTTTTTCGCGATTACGTATTGAATCAAATGACTACACGGCAATATAGTTTTTATATCAAAAGCTAAGTTTTACTATTGTGTTTACTATGTATATACGTGTGATTTATGGTAGTAAATTTATTTTTACAAGCTTACTTACTCTATAATCTTAAGTTTAAATTTTTAACATTTTAAAATCTGTTTTATAAAAAAATAGTATCAATTTTAAAAATCAAAAAAAATTGTGTGTTTTGTATGTGGTTTTCTATTTTCACTCTGAAAGTATATATTATACATAAATCTCTGCGTTATGATGGTGTCCAGACAAAAAATAAATAAATACAAATTTTACTTTTTTTTCAATTTACTTAAAAGTATTTATATCCCTTCCATTGTGTTTTTTATTTGATACCGTAATTTTGTCTCCCCGGTTATCGTAGTTGGTAGCGCGTGCGCCTAGAGATCCGGGGAATGCGGGTTCGATTCCCCATCTGGTCAGATTTTTGAAATCTGAAAATGCAGGACTGGATACCCATTGGGTTGAGCAATTGTTTGACAAACGATTCTCGTGAAAAATAATCTGTCAAGTCGTCTTCGCTTTGCAAAGATCCATATGCTCCACTTTGAGACCGAACGTGGTATAAAAAAAATGTATTTTACGGAAACATCAGTATTTTTAAATACCATATAAAATATCGAATACTTAAATAACTTTTTCACTGAATGCGTTTTCCGCGCGGTTGCGGTTGACGATTTTCTGCTGGTTCGAAACCAAGATACAATGCATCCGCACCCGTACCCGCACACCGCTCGCACTGGCATTGATAATATTGATACAAATATCTGCCTCTTTTTTTCGTTTATATGGCAAGATAAAACATACTTATTACCATACCTTCAAATCAAATGACACTTCTTCTACTATTTCCAGCAATAATCATGATTATCGCACTTTTTATAATTTTAATAATGTGATTTTCGATAGCACAAATCTAGCATAAAGTTATACTAATAATAAAAGAATAACGTTACTATGAAATAATCATACGTAAATAAAATAAAGTCATACAAATGCATTTCAACGTCATACTACATGTATACTAATCGGGATAGGTAAGTAACTAACCATACCAGAGTCAAATTTTTAGGAGAGTTTTTTTAAGCTTTCTTAATTTTCTCTAAATATATTTAAAAAATGCGAAAAGAATCGATGGTGAACTCTTATATTTTTTTAATATTATATCTAGTTTTCTAAAACAGTTATAATATTACTTAATCTTATTATTATCTTAATCTAAAAAAAAAGATTCATAAAAAAATTGAAATACAATAATTTTTGTAACATAGTCTTTGATATTTTTAAACACGTTTGTGAATTCTAAATTCTAAAACGCCAAATAGGTAGATGACCTTTACTTATTTAAGGATCTAATAAAATTAATCACACATGCGTTTATTTTGTTCAATCTCATAGATTTTTTTTTAAATTGTGTTATTTTAAAACCATTGGTATATTATTTCGATGTGATTTGTCGTATATTAAACCTTATTAATGACAATGGCAACAGCAACCATCCATCCTCAGGCAACAAGACATATTATGTTAAAGCTTGAATAATCACTCACATAATTACAAACCGTAAATATTAAATATCTTAGCGACTTATAAAGTAAACTTATATTGTGTACAGAGCAAAAATGTGCATAATTGATGCATCTAATTTAATTTTTTGATTTTGTATATTTTAAATGCACAACATACAAATATATTTTCTGTTGGGTTATATGTGGTTTTTAAATTTATATTAATCTTGTACTATTTCTTAATCATTGATCGTTAATAAGGTATCTATATTGTATTAATGAAACTACGAGCCACGAATCGACCAGTGCTTTTGATGCCACAAGTTTAGTCACTGAAGCGACAAATATCCCAAATTTATAACATTATCTTAAGCATAACATGTAATTTCCGTTACATAATACAAAAAAAATAAAAAAATATATTTTCTTGTGAGAAAAAGCTAAAAATAATAAGACAATCTAGATAGTTTAAAATTACCATAACTCTTCATCTTTTACTTAGCCAAGAGTATTTGAAACTTAATATTTTAAATTAAATAAAGTGGGGTTTTAATTTCATTATGGAACCTTCACTGATAACGATAGAATTTCGTAACCGAGAAGATATTTAATTTACACTCGCCTAAAAATATAAACTTTTCAATCTGATACACCAATTTAAACAAAAAGCTTTTGTTATACGGCAAGTCTTAAAATCACGATTGAACAGAAGTAACAAATAAAACTTTTTAAGAGTTGCCAGAACAGAAGTCCTTTGTAAAGGATTGGTAATGTTATTAAAGTGAGGAAATGAATATTTCCAACAAATAAAAACCCACTCAAAGAGGCAGTTGCGAGGTAAAATGATAAGGGAAATATTATATTCGGTAAATTATCTGCAAAGTTAACTGGTGGTTAAAATTGGCATTTAACGAAATTATTTAACAGTAATTCAATTTTTAAACTTATAAATTACTTTACAAGTGCTTCTACTTGTACATTTTATAAGCAATTCTTACAAAACACAAATTTAATCACACAATAAAAAGATAAATATGATATATGTCGTCAACGGGAAAATACTTTCTATGTGGCCAATTTTAGGAAAATGAATTAAATATGTCATATTATAGAGTTTCAACTATTCTACTGATTGAACATATTTTCCATGTCCTAGAAAATACTTAAAATTAATTTAAAATGTTTCTTCACATCTCCTATGTATTTATATAAAATGTCGTTTTTAAATGTTTTCCATGTATTCAAGATCTACATAGGAGCTATTAGCTTATCTGAATGTACTTCTAGTTTTGAGATTTTTATTTGTAAACATACATTATTGCATTTGAAACTACAATGAGTATTTTTCACGTTTTAAATTAATCCATAACTCAAAAATCGGTTTCTAGCTCCTCTTGAACAATTACGTTTTTGACACATGGAGAAAATTCCCCGTTAGCGATAAAAACAATTCTTTTTTGTGTTTCCGTGCCAGAAGTTATTGTATGTGGTCAAAAAATCGAACACACTTCCTATGTTGCTAGACTTGCGATATTTATAAGTCTTTTATGATGAGCGTCTAATATGTCATAGTTGTATGTCTTTCCGATACTTGCATTCGGGCAATGCGGGCTCGATTCTTACAAACTTTGGATTTTTTATAACCGGAAATGCAAGGCTAGATATCCATTGGCTTGAGAAATATCTAGAAAAATCTATATGCTCCCCTTCTGGAGCCGACATGAAAAAAATAGTTATATGCATGACTTAGCATAATTGATCCTTTTTGAATAAAATTTACCATCACCGTGAATAATAATCCCTAATAATATAAAACTATTGATTATTTTGACTTTGAAATTGGCTTTTCAACAATATTGTCACTAGTTCTAAATTGATAAAACTGTCTGATTACCATATACATTGATTCAATAGTCCAAATAACTATTGCAATAATTAAATAATATTTTGTATTTAAATAAAACTAAAAACAAACAATGTCAAAGTGTTATGTGTCTAAATAAATTGATTCGTTTTTGTACAACATTTTTATATCTAATGCTTTTCCACGATGGGGTTTTCCCTTCACTCAGGTCTTGCGTAATCCCTATCGGTGAATGTAATCCTCTATGACATCCTGAGGATTATGGCACCGTTTCTTTTCCATCTTTCAGAAAGTTTTATGAATTATATTTCTTAAAGCATCTCTGTTTTTTTTTTACAAAAGCATTACGGACGAAGCCTTAATGAAAACAACGTTTTGCGTAGACATTTTTATTAAAAATATATGAAAGGATAATTTCCATTTGAAAGTTAAGGGGAAAGTTTTGAACCAGTTTTGTGGTAAAGATTTTATCCGTTATTTAACTGAAAAGTTTTTTTTATATTTCAGAGATTTATTTTTTTAAACGCATACATTACTTTGGTGTACGACAATAAAAATAAATATGTAAACACTTGAAAATATAAATGCTCCATTTTTTTTTTGTACCAAATATAATGAATGAACAATATGGGATAAAGGCCTTTATAATTATTATAATACCCGTTTAATCAAGTAAGTCCAATGTTTTGTTATATAGTGAATTTGCATACATGTATATGCATTACTTAGCCCTGAAGGTTGTAGGTTTAAATCTTATACATGCAAAAAATTCACACTTTTAAAATTTACATGCTTAAAAATTAACGATAAGATCAAACTTAGAACGTCGCAGAAACAATTTGTTATCAAAACATCTGCAAACCATTGGCTCATTTTGGAGTGAAAATAAAGATGAGGATTATTTTTTTCAAATCACAATTTATGTTAAAAGTTTAAGCGGAGAACATTATTAACAGAGTTTTTTGTTGATTGCAAGCTAATGAAAAACCATGTGATATGCTGCTCTAAATATGTAGGGTCGACCAATCTCTACAATTGTCTTGAGCAACGTCACCGTGCAAGTCCCGTCTCGATATGTCGTCAAATAAAAAAGTTTTATTCTTTCGTTTTGTATGAAAATTGGTCGGTTGTATCGGGAGACAAATGGCCCTTTAATCTACCTACGGTTTACCGATCTTAATTTTTCTTTCAATATTCCTAATTTGGCCATTCAGATGGAGCTTGTTGTGTTTACCGCATCTCGATATTGTTTGCGATAAGTGATATCAGACACTTTTAATTTTCACGAATGTTACGAATCTCCCGTGAAAAACGTATAGAAAAAACAATCGCCTTTAAGTCTGCATAGGGTCGACCAATCGATATAACGGCAAATAAAAAAGTTAGTATATATATATGCTTATTCCGAAAGTTGAGCATATGGATCATACAGTGTGAAGATTACACGCCTTGACACCTTAAGTTCTACGAGATTTATTTGTTAGATAATTGGTTAACCCAATGGGGATATAGATCTGCAATTTGTATTTTTTAAATCCGACAGATGCTAGAATCGTATCCATATTCCTTGGATTGGGAACTGAGTACGCTCACATATATGCTACTAGGGAGACGAGACTTATATAAATTAATTTCTGAGTTATTTAAAACTGGTAAACTTCCATATGTGAGATCATACATACGTATACATACTAGTATGTTATATGTTCGCTCACCGCCCACATA